>JAQGBX010005064.1:0-14297 GCA_034698745.1 Megaphyllum sjaelandicum | reverse complement strand
ATTTTCGGAGTACAGATTTGCAAAATTTTCCACGTTTTCCATGTACAAATTTACACAATTTTCCACGTTTTCTGAGTTAAAATTGCAAAAATTTACAGATTTTCCGAGTCCATATTTGCAAAATTTTCCACGTTTCTGAGTACAAATTATCAAAATTTTCCAAATTTTCCTAGTATAAATTATCAAAATTTTCCAGATTTTCCGAGTACAAATTAGCAAAATTGTCCACGTTTTCCGAGTACAAATTTTCCACATTTTCCGAATACATAATTGGAAAATTTCCCACTTTTTCAGACCACAAATTTTTAACATTTTCCGAATACAAAATTTTCCCATTTTAAAAAATGTTCACACAATTTTTTTAAATTTTTAAAAAAAAATTGTTAATTTTTAAAATTGTCGTTAGTTAATTTTAAAATTTTTTTCCAGTGTCAATTTTTCACGTTGTCATTGGTCAGAGAATTTTTTTTTAAACCTGGAAATGTCAGGGAAAAGTCACGCGCATATTTCTGAACATTTTTTAGTTTTTCACATTCTAAAAGTGCCATGTTTCCAGAAATAATTTGCCAAAACAATAATTTATATTGCAGGTTTCATGACTGCGGAAGAACAACAGTATTTTAATCAAATTCAAGCAAAAATTAACAAATATTTTGTCCCGATGTGCTGGTTTTTGAGGCTATTGGATCAAGCAAAAAAAGAAGGACGTGTTAAAGAAGGTGCGCCATTGAAGCATATATTGGAGGTAATTAAATCACAAATTTTCTTCTAATTCTAATAATTCTGAAATGAATATATATTGGTAAGGTGATTTTAATCGAAATAAATGTTTGTTTAGGAGTTAAATGATACCCGATCCAAAATGAGTCTTTTATGGTGCCACGATTGGGTAACGATGCCACTCGTTTATACACAGGTTAGTTTCTGATTTTTCCTATTTTCTAAATTAAATTCAGTGCTGGTTTATCAATAAAATTTCGAAAAATAGACGGTTTATTTATAAATGGCTTTTCGTTTTCCTCCGCTCTTATTTTATCAGGTTGTCACTTGGGCTACTCACCTTTTCTTCGTGGGCTGTTTGGTTGGGCGACAATTCTTGGACCCAGCCAAAAATATAGCAAACAATGACATCGATTTGTACATTCCAATATTCACTTTGTTACAATTTTTTTTTTACATGGGGTGGTTAAAGGTACGTTGAAAAACATCTGCAAAAATATCATAAAAACTGATTTTATTTAAACGTGCTTGCTCGGAGTAACTCTTGTTTGAGGTCAAAAAGTTATTTGCATCCCAACTAAAATATCACTCTGAGATTTCGTCCTATCAAATAGTCTAAATGTTAATTTTTGCACATTTCTCTTAAATAGGTGGCTGAGCAGCTTATAAATCCATTTGGTGAAGACGATGACGATTTTGAAACTAATTGGTTGATTGACAGACATATTCAAGTATGTTAATTATCTTATCTTCTCATAACTTTTTCCACTTGATTGAAACAATCAAAAACATTAATAAAAACATGTCTGAAAATATCTTTGAATTTGTTTGTCCAGGTTTGTTATTTAGGAGTGGATGAGCTTTACATTAAAACGCCACCCATGGAGAAAGATAGACATTGGGACAACAAGGAGCCTGATTTACCTTATACCCCCGCTACACTTATCCACAGAATTCCAACTTACAATGGTTCCACGATGCATTTGAAGTACGAGTTTTATTAAGATGAAAATATCAGCATTTTTAATAAAATCATGGGCTTCGTCGAATTTACAGTAATTTTTTGTTCTATTCGCAGGTTTCCTGAAAAAGATCAGCCTTTACTTCACACGGATTCGATGCATCAGGATTTCCCTCCGGCGGCTCCGAAGAGTATCTTCACCAGAATCAAGGAGTTTTTCTCTTGCAGCGAACCTCGACCATTCACTTTTAAGTATGTTTCAAATAAAAGTTTTAATTGTGATTATTTTTTAAACAATATGTGGTTAATTGGGTTTAGATTTTGCCAAGCCATAATTACAATTAATTTACAATTAATCTAAGAAAAGGTTTTTTTTTAAATAAAAGTCAAATTGAAATTTTAAAAATATCTGTATTCATTAAAACGATTTCTTCCACGAGGGTTGTTGTGGTGTCCTCTCATAAAACATCCCCGTTTATGAAAAATTGTATTATTTTGGGTAATACATTTTTAGGATCGTATTAACTGATTTATGACTCAAAGCTGCAATTTTTTCTAGTCTTCGCATATCTAACGCAGTTTTGGTTTACTTTTATACTTAAATAGTACAATGTGGAGAGAATCTGTTATACAATCGGAAACTGATCTCAGAAAGAACAGCAAGGGAATGAACGCTCGGACGTTGGGTAGAAAAGAATCCTTAATGGCGGATAACTATTTGGCCATGCTTAACTCAGGGCAAAAACGCTGGATCATTGAGCATGCAAACTCCCATCCGAGTGCCGTATTCCACTACTCCGATCACAACCTTCAAGTGTCTTACAACGAAGCTCCCGATCCTGTTCCGCTGATGGAAAGGCGAGCCAACAGAACCAAACTCATGCGTCAAGAATCCATTGAGTCGACGCTTTCATACAGAGCAGGTAGTTCACTCAGCATCAAGTATGATGACCCCAGCAACAGGCTCAACAGGTACAGCCTCATGAGCGACGGAGATGATGATGAGATCACTCATCCATTTTTGGATGATGTTGGCAAGGCACATCCACTGACGAGGTAATTATGCCCACGATTATGTCCATCTATATTTGATACTGTGGAACCTTATTGAGAAGAATTCACTTTATTGTCGTGGTACGAACTCTTTTCCAGTCCTCGTCCTAGGGTATTGTTCAACAGGTAGCAGTGCAATGCCTGTTGAAAAAATGAATGGTGTATTAAACGATTTTGGGCATCGATTACAGCAACATCTAAGATGATGCCAAAAAAATCTTTTACACAAAACTTATTGTGTTTTTAAGAAAAAAAAATGGGGCTCCCCATTTAAAATCACAAAGGGATCTCCCCCCGGATCCCCCATAGGGGGGAATGGGGGGCCCCCTTCATTCTTGCATGATTTAAAACGCAAGTTGTTATTATTAATCTTGTATTCTGATAACTTTTACGATTTTACTACTTATTTTAAAAGATTTTGGACAAATAATGATAAACGGAACACCCAGTATGTAGATATGAAAAAAGGTACATGTACGTTATAACGGGAAATTCCCCGATATAAAAGTTGCAAGACTTAAATTCCCATTCAAATACAGTACGTGGGGTAGGATTTCATCCGAACTTTGAAGAAACTTTAATTCTTATTGTTGAAGTCATGTTTTGTCTGACTTCTGAAAATATGAACTTTTGACGTCCCTTGAGATTCGTATTAGCGAGGTTTGACTGTATTATAATTGAATGATAAGGTTGTTCTTCTTCACGATATCCTCACAGTTGATCAAATTGTGAATCCCGTTTTCTTTATAAGTGTACTAATAAATGTCAATTTGATTTTTAAGACTTTCAGAAGTGGAAAATGAAACTGATGGCGATTGCAGCAGTTCTTCCCCCTTGGAAACCCCTGACAACTCTCCATTTCATTCCTTAGGAAACACAAATTCGAATCCAAAGAGGAAAGATAGCCACGTAGTTGACATGGATAAAAGCGAAAAAACAAAATGAACAAGTGTTAAGCTACTACGAGAAGTCCATCTCTTCTTACGATTCAAAACATAAAAATGGCATCATCGGCTCGACCGGAAGTGATGTTGCAGTATTATGACATTTTTAATTGCAGTTGTATTTATCGATAATCGCGTCATTATTCCTTCATCTGGTGCCAATTTGACGCTTAGGAAGTGCTGCTGATGGTTCGAAGAATAACTCAGGATTCTGAGAATGGAAGGTAAAACGCTTCTATTCTTGCTTTAGCATAAATTTGGGATTTGAAACCCCCATTTTACGGGTGTATCGAAACTAAATTTCTGAAATCTAATGTATTTGGTGAATTTTTCGCTGAATTCATTGTAAGTTGAGCAGGATTCATGCATGGGAGACCAACGAAAAATTGCAGTAAAGTAAAAACTATGGAAGACATGGTATGGGCCTTAAAACTCCCAAAAGTCAGTTTAGTTAAAAATAATAGTTAAACAGATTTTTTTAAAATTTGTAAATATTTCTCTGCCTACAATATGCAACTTATGCTTATATTAGCGCAACCTTTTATTTTTTTTTAAAAAAAATAAATAAACTCATAAATAAAAATAAAAAAAATTACAAAATGAAATGCCATATGAAGTTTTAACAAAACTAACTATTAAAATGTGAACTTTTAGGAGGCTTCCTTTAAAACACTATCACACCTAGTTCTCATTCTACCGTATACCTGTAGATATTTGAAAATAACTTTTGTTAGCAATAATACACATTGTTGTTCATCGAATTAAGTGTTACTTTTCAGAGTGTTTATTTCTAAATTTTGAAATTAAAATATCAAAATTGAAGAATGAACGTGAAAAAATAACAGACATATTTTATACATCAATATTCTATATTTATTGTTGTTATTTTAACAAAATTATATTTTAAATTTTTACCATTTGGAAATTCCTCACAAAAGTGCCATTGCCCCTTTCGTTTGGTTTTTTAGTTTTTGATTTGGGTGAATATTTATCGAGTGTCATTCATAAATTATGATGACCAATGTCAGTATTTTTTTTCGTTATTCTTTGTTTTAAATCTTACGATGTTAGTAGTATTTGGTTGTTTTTTAAGCTTCAATTTTTGAGAAAGATGTATAATGCATAATTTTTCATGTCTCTGGGAGAGTCTGGTATTTTACATCGTGATTTTTTTGTGAAATTTCGACACCAGGAACTTGTTTAGGGTGTACAATTGTAAATAGCTCTCTTCACCATCATCATAAACACACCTCGTTTTAAAACTTTTTCTCATAAATTTGGCGAATATTTTGGTTATTTTTGTTTTCTTATAGTTACGTGTACATGCATGTTATCGCCCCTAGTGCATCTAGCTTAGGTTTTCAGTGGATAATTTTTTTTCAAAATGTATTTAATTTCTATTTATTTAACCATTTGTGTCTACTGAGTAATGCCAGAAGATGGTGATATTTTTCCGAAAAAATTTCCACAGCAAGTACAAAAACCAATTTTTCACCTTTCCTAGCAATTCATGTGTATTTTGTGATTATAAGCTGACTCGCTATTAATTTATTATAAAAATGCGAAAATGTCGCCATCTTTTTAATTACCTTTTATTTTCATCTATCATCTTTATTAGGAGGACTTGGGAGTGCATAAATGGCCCGTAAAACTTACGAGCAAATTTTGTAAGCTTTTTCCTAGGTTTAGCATGTTTTCGTTCATGTTATGGAATTTTTAGACAATAAAATGTGATTATTATGCAGATGGATCTACTATCCGCTTATATTTTAAGAAATTTTAAGCTCTACGAATTTGAAGAATAAAATTTAAACGAAAACTCAAATCATAATTTTTTCAGGTATACGATATTTTTTAAATGATTTAAAAACAAAATGAAGCATTTCCTCGCTTTTCAATATTTTTATCTTAAACAATTTCCGAAATACCTCCTTTTTATTATTTCAATTCATTTCTCATTAACAATTTTCACCAGAAGTTATTAGAAAAATTAATTCATTGTTGGTGATACTTAAGGATAAACACGAAGTATCTCGAACGTTGAATTAACTGATTCTCTCCATCTTTAAGTGGTTGGAATTTATACAATTTTTATTCACAGTTATTCAAGACTCGTGAATCAAAATTGAATAATTTGCTTTTTTTTACATATATTTTTGTTATAATTTTATACATTTTCTTTAATTTAAGTTTTCGACGTATATTTGCTTAATTTTCATGTCTTTATGCTAATGGTTGACCAAAAATTTATCATTAAACCAATCCAATTTATCAATGTAAAGTCAAAGCATTTTACAAAAGCAAAAAAAAAATAATAATAATAATAATAATGGAGACCTAGTTCGTGTTGTTTTCTAGGATGACAAAAATATTTGAATGTTATTACCATATATGTCAACACGAGAACATTAGCAGTAACGTTTAAAACAAGACTAAAAAATGCGGATTCTATTTTCAAATTCATGGCTTTGTAACAGGTTTTACTTTTTGATATAACTTGTACAGGGTGTAGCACGAAACTGGGGTCACCCACACATCTCAAATAAGTTCCTCCCTAGTTCCTAAGGTTTTTTTTTTTCAGAATGTCAGATATTTTTTTTGAAAATTCAGATGTTTGCAAAAATGTAGTGCGAGTGTGTTTGCATTTTTCTGTTTTAATTTCCAAAATAGAATTAATTCCTAATTGTGTATTAATTATTTTCTGCGTTTTTCTTTAAAGAAATTATTATAAAATTATTCGGTTACGGTATGTTTATTTTTCTTAGAAAATAATAAAAACGTTAATGCGTTTCTAAATTATTTTGAATTGCATTTTTATTAGATATACTCTGCATTTATTCAAAATATATTTACTGAAGTATATTTTTCTGTGTTGTCAAAATGTTTTGAAATGCAATAAAACCAAAAGAATGCATTTCGTAAAATATATTTCACATTTTATTTATGGTGATGCATTTCCTCTACTTTCATTTATTCAATCATACATTTGAAAACTGATATTACTTGTATCAATCAACGTACATTTTTAAATAAACCGTATATTTTAAAATATATTTCAAATTGCGTTTCATGAAAGTGTGTATTTTTCAATCTACATTTATTCGAAACGCATTTTGACGCATATTACCGAAATATACTCCTCTGTTTGTTTTCGATAATTTCGAAAACATATTTTCAGACTGATAGTCAAAAATTTATCAAAACCACATCTTGATAATAAAAAAAATATCAAAACTTGAGTTCCAAAAATAAAAAAAAATAAAAACTACGACATTAACACAAATAATTAAAAAATAATATTACAAACATACTTGCGCTAATTTTCTATATATTTATCAAAGTGTACTATTTTTTGCAAACAAAAAAAAAATAATGACAATGTGAAAAAAATAAAAACGCGTATTTTCCAATCGTCATTTAATAAAAATGCATTTACCGATACATTTACCGATTTATTTTCGATAATTTCGAAAACTTTGATAGATTCTGATTGAATTTTCAGATTGATAGTCAAAACTATTATATGAAAAGTTATCAAAGACTTATCAAAACTTCAGCTTGATAACCAAAGAATTATCAAAACTTTAGATAATATCCAAAAATAGAACAAAAAAAAAACTGTGACATATAAAAAAATAATACTGCAAACATACTCGTACTAATTTTCTATATATTTTCCATATAAAATAAAAAAAACTGTACTATTTTTACACACACAACAAATTTATATCTTTATTTTGACAAATTGTTTGTTTTTTTGGAAAAATTGTATCTATGTTTGGAAACAATTTTGGAAATTTTGGACCGTGACAATGAATGTGTAAATAAATAACCCCATCCGATTTTAGTTTTTCTACAGTCCATAATGTACATAATAATCAAAATCCATAACGTTTGATCATGGGTGAGGTTATGAGATTCATGAAACCCCCTGAATATATATTTTTTGGGTCGTCCGTGATAAGTGCTTCGTACATCAAAAACACTGTACTTGCGTGTAACGTACTTTTACTATTTGTAATTTTGAGCGCGTGGGCCTCACCATGTTTTTGCTTTTTCGAAGTTATAATAATGGTAATAACGCGCTGCACTTACATTAATTTCGTGACAAATAAGGCTCGCATTTGCATCGGGGAGGGTATTACGTATTATAGGTCGTTGAACAGGTTCCCCAAACCAGATTTCCAGCTCGAAACGTTTACTAAACGTCCACCCATGCAACTGGACAACGGCCATTTTTTTTTCTGTTTAAATTGCCGTTACAATCGCAGTCGTTTTTTTAAAACAAAGCTCGAAATTCTGCCCACATTTGTCCTCTGTCTTCGACCGGATTCACGCCTTACTAAATAAGTCCTGGACCGTGGTCATTTTCGCCGGAATTAAGTCGTTTCGAGGGGCGGAGGCTAGCTGCGCATCTTAACACTAAATTTACCCTCCACAAGATGAAGATAACCCCAAAAAAACTATAGTTAATGGGTCTCAAAACGCGCATTTATTTGTTAATTTTGTTTCCGCTTACTCTGGTCATATGTATCTGTCGCACCCATCTACAGTACATGTATATATTGTCAAAACGACATTTTTTCACATTTAAACTATGTACAGTTTGCATAGTCTGTCAGATGTTACATTCTATAGGAACGAATGTTCAATCGAATGTGCGAGTCAATTGGGGTCAAAAGGTTAAATATTTATCACGAGTGAATCTTGGCGAATCTTGAGATAAATCTTTAGCGAGATGGACAATTTTATATGATGATAAAACTGGCTGGTTTGAATGTTCAGTGATGCTTATTTGGATTTTGCAGACTGTGTGAATTATGCAGGATTCTTTGCTCCGAATTCTGATAATACGAACTCATTGTAACGGGGAATTTCCCGATAAAAGTAGCAGCATCTTGCTATTTATATACTGTGTACATGGAGTATCCAAACCTAGATGAAACTTTGGTTCTTATTGTTGAAGTCATGATTTAATTGTCTGATTTCTGATAATACGAACTACAGTAAAACCTGGAAAAGTGACCACCTTTGAATAGTGACCACTTTTTAGTGTATTGTTTTTTCTAGTGTACATTTCCTTCATCAAAATTTTCTGTATAGTGACCAGTGACTAGTGTGTGTTGTCTTTTTTTGCAAGTTTAACGTTGCCAATGTACCTTAAAAAGTGACCGGATAACGGATGTGTCACGATACATCTTGCTTTAACCCTTGTACATGATGATTCTGAACTTTTTTAGTTTTGTGGTTTTTTACTAAGTGTATTACGGGCTTCATGTGTAAGTGCAGTGTACATGTTCATAATTTTAATTTAATTCAGACATTCTTTGTGTAGTGACAACCTGTGTACAGTGTCCAACATGTATAAGCTAATGTATATCCGCAATTTTGCAAAGTCAGCACAATACAATATGCAATATTTTGAAATATGGCATATATTGCCATAATATTTTCTTATTTTGAAAAATATGTAATTCGGAAAATTTATACTCTGAAAAGATTGAGAATTATTGGTAACATTGAGAAAAATGTTGAACTATTTTTCAAATTTCTTTTCGGAAACTGTTGGAAAATTTGCAAATTTTTTCTCAGAAATTATTGGTGAATTTGTGAACATTTGTTATAAAAGAATTTTTTCTTAAACTTGCAAATGTGCCCTGAGAAAACTTGTGATATTATAAAGGTGAAATCAAATTGCATTTTTCGTTTTAAATACCATTATGCAATTTAGGAACCATCTATTTCTAAGAACGTTTTTAGGAACCCTAAACGTTTTTAAAACCATAACGTGATAAAAGGGGTACTCAAGTAGAAGCTTAACGAATCTATATGGCTGCCAAAATTCGATTCGTAAAGCTTCTTAAAATATATAATATAATATGTAAAGACGATCCTTATATACACTGTAAATTTTTTTTATTTTTTGTTCTGTTTCAAGACAAAAACAAGGCTGATTACACTTGAAACTAAATAAGACGTGTAATAAGCCTTATTTTTGTGTTCAGCGAACAAAAATTAAATTAATACATAAATTTTTTACAGTGTACAATGTTGATATAGAACTATCTTCTAGTTAATAAATCAATTTTAATGCAATTCTAAGATATAAGCACCACGTGGGGACATTGAATGTTTTGTAAGTCTCATTTGTTTAATGGTGAGAAAATTCAAATAAAAACAAATGAAATAATTGAAAAGTAATGTAAATTTTAATTTTCTCATTCATTAATGTCTCTGGCATTATAAATGCAGAACATTGATTTTGATTTGAATAATTTATTCTTTCAAAATTAAATTAAATTTATTTTTGAGCGTCCATACGCTCAACACGTGCTCTTTGTCACGTGATTTTTTGCCAAAACGCTAGTTATTAGTGTTTCAGAAAATGTATCTTCTTAATCAATTAACAATTAAATGATATTTACATTAAATGAACATCAGGACATTTGCGTGTACGCTTAAAACGTGCATGCTCTTTGTCTCGTCAATATTTTCTACATTTATAAAGTTGAGGTTGAAATTAATCGAAATTTTATAGCTTACCTGAATTTCCTGAAAATTGGCCTCGTTCTTGTTCTTGAAATGTCTTAGGAATATCTCAATTTCTTTTTCAACCTTTAACTCCATTTGTTAACGCAAATATTCAACTGTATTTGGCTAAAAATGGCACTTATACGACCGTTTTAGGCTTTGTTGAAAACGAGAATGATTCAAAATATTGAATTTAGCTGGTTATTTTAGGATGTAACTTCTTGAAAGTACGCTCTTCTCATTGGTCAGTTTAAGTCAAGGTGTGGCCTAAGCCATAACTCGTGACTAACATATCCGGTTTCCGGGGGAAAGTTCGGCCATTTTTTTCCTTATAGGGCCTCTTTCACAATGCAACGAAGGATTTGGCTCTACGTCATTTTAACGTCATTGTATGAATGTGATCTACATAAAGTAAAAGGTGGAAAAGTGACCACCCTTGAATGGTGACGTAACACTTTTTAGTGTTTTGTTTTTTTCTATTATAAATTTCCTTCATTAAATTTCTCTGTATAGTGACCAGTAACCACCTGTCTATTGTGTATAGGGACCATTGTCTGTTGTCTTTTTTGCAATTTTTACATTGCCAATGTACCTTAAAAAGTGACCAGATAACGGATGAGTCACGTTATATCTTGCTTTAACCCTTGGACATGATGATTCTGTAGTTTTTGGTTTTGTGGTTTTTTACTATACATTTATTACAGTCTACATGCGTTAGTGCAGTGTAATTGGATACTTTTTTTTAAAATTTGAATTTGTTTCAACATATGTTTTGAATAATTTGTTTTCGTTCGTGTTGAAAAACTCGTTTTGTTAAGCTTTGATTAGCTTTAAATTTTGGATTATCCTGTCTTCATTTTAAAAGTTAAATACAACAAATATGCATGTGTACAATTTTGCAGTCGATTCGCAATTCCACGAACATGTTGTAACCTCGTAAATCTGATACAAGTTCGCAAAATGGAAAGTTTCTAAATGGGAATGGACTTAAAAAACGAAAAATGCAATCCATATTTTTGCTTTTATTGGTTCGAGATTCCTAAAAAATCAATAGATAAAATCAGTAAACTGTATGCGTTTTGCTTTTCATAATAAACAATTTAAATACAGTTCACACTAATTTATGATATAGACTTATGATGGGGGAAGGGAAATTGCCTGTTTCTGAAAAAAGGTACGCTAAATGAGTATAAGTTGAGTTTACAAAACAGAACGAATGTGAAATTTTAGTTCGTAACTCGGAGCGAAAATTAACATTAGCTTTAGCAGGGTTCATCCCAAACCTGGAAAGTTAGGAAAATTCATCGTAATAATGTTTCCCAAATCTAAAATAAAAATGTTTCCACGATTGTTTAGTCCCCATTTGCAAAAAAATTAAAAATTTTATCAGTCCAAATTTGAGAAAATTTTCAACAGTTTTAGAGTATACACATTTGTTCAATTGTAAATATTTACCGAGGACAAATCTAAATTCTTAACCTATTCTGAGGATAATTACAACATTTTATTCGTTTTACGGACATAAATTAGCGAAATTTTAAATTCTTTGAAATTTCAATTGCTTTCGAGTAGATTTATTAAATTTTTAAGTTTTTTAAATGTTCAGATGTTCAAAAACAATTTAAGACATTTCGGCAAAATTTTCCTTTTTTTTGTAGGAAGTAAATTTTGCAAAATATCAATGCAAAACAAATTTAGAACTTTAACATATGTTATTTTTTTGCCGTTGCCCATGGAAATTCTTTTAGAAGCCTGATGGAGTCGTTGTAATTAGATTTAAAATTTCTAAGGGCTGCTAATTGGGATTACTGAGTAGTTCATAGAAATTTTTATTGTTTTCGTAAATAGGAAATGCACAAACACCCAGGTGGAGTAATTTGGGATAACATAAATAAAATAATAATAATATACCTTTGTTTCACACATATTATATTTCAGTAGGCTGAAAAAAACCTGAAAAAAGTAAAAAAGATAACAGAAAAAGCGAAGTTACAAATAAAATCGAAAGTTTAATACAGAAAATTAAAAGTTAAAAATAGGATGAAACATAAAAATAAAAAATGTACAACATAAAAATGAAACATTTACAACACGAAAATAGGAAAAAAATTGCAGCATGAAAATGCACATGGCTGATTTTAAAATGTGAAATAAAAATAATTGTCCGGTTGTCGTCCAGATGAATTAGAGATGAACTAGATGAACAGGATGATGTCAGTCCGATTTAGGAATAAAATCCATTGCAAAGTTTTGGACACTGGAGATCAGATCGGAGACCCGCGCAACTCCGGCATCCAAACAATCGATATTATAGTCCAAAAGAATCACATCCAATGGTGCCTCTGGTTCCTGAAGATTGCGGAACTGTCGACTAAGTTCCAACAGTTGCCTCCTTTGGCAGTTCATTCGTTGCAAGATTGACGCAATCTTCAGCTGGCGATCTTGAGGTCGAGGAGTAGCGCAGGCAGGCATCACGTACGGATGAAACCGGGGCACCTTGTGGCGAGAGTAAGTCGATGTCTTCATCCGATGCGATGGACTCTGCACGTCCAATGGCAGAATGGAGTCCGAGGCTATGTCAGAGGAGGATGAAGCTCGGTCTTGTTCCTCTTCTTCAGTGGGAATGCTGATCTTTGGGCAGGTGGAAATTCTTGCCGTGGTCCGAGTCGTCTTTTTCTTCATCACAAGCTTGGAAATGCTGATTTTTGGGCAGGTGGACATCCTTGCCGTGGTCCGAGTCGTCTTTTTCTTCATCACAAGCTTGGGAATGCTTATCTTTGGGCAGGTGGACATCCTTGCCGTGGTCCGAGTCGTCTTTTTCTTCATCACAAGCTTGGGAATGCTGATCTTTGGGCAGGTAGACATCCTTGCCGTGGTCCGAGATGGCTTATTCTTCATCACAAGCACGTCTTCAGCAGCTGCTTTCTGGAAGTCCACTGGGTTGATGCTTCTGCTTTCCTCACGATGGCTGGAAACCTCGCAAAGAAAGCAAACCTCGTCATCACTGGAGACATCCTTGCTCTTGGAATCCATTTGAAGTATGATATCGTGCTACCTGGAATTTAATGTGAGTTAAAAAAATGATTTAGATATATGATATGTAAATCTTTCATAAATCTTAATTTATTTTTTAATTAATATCTATGAATGATGGTAATGCTAGTTAAACGATATATAGTTAGACAATGTAAGTTATACTCAACAGTTTACAGTTTAACAAATATGGGGCTTATTTTTGAGTAATTGTGTACGTTAAATTTGAGAAAAATTTCATTTTTGGATACATTTTTAAGAATACAAATTAATCAACGTTCCTTTAGACCTGGAAAAGTCAGGGAACTTGAAAATGACCTGAAAAAGTCAGGGAAGAATGGTTTATTTTGAAAAAGTCAGGGAAATTTATCGTATAGCCGGGTACAAATTTGAAAAATTTTACGAGTTTTCTGAGGATAAGATTTCAAAATTTGCTACGCTTTCCGAGGACAACTTTGCAAAATTTCCCACGTTTTCCGAGGACAACTTTGCAAAATTTCTTACGTTTTCCGAAGACGAAATTGTAAAATTCTCCCCGTTTTTCGAGGACAATTTTGCAAAACTTTTAGCAAATTTTTTCTTTTTAATTGTTATTTTTCAATGTTTCAAAACCTGGAAAAGTCAGTGAAGTTAAAAATGCAATTTCTTGGGAATCCTGCTTATAATTCCACACGAGGGGGGAGGGACTGCCAGAGTTTATTTTATTTTTCACTTTAACAATACCTGATTTTTCAAAAGTCAGGACACTTTTAAATTTGTAGAAAAGTCATGCAGGTAACTTGAAATTATTTGAAAACGTCACGGAACTTGCAAATTTCTGGAAACGTCAGGAAACTTGAAAATGTTCATTAAAGTCAGATAAATTTAATGTATCAATGTTGTCACTATATCCAAAATTAATGCAATTGCGTGGTAAACTTAAATTGAATGTGCAAAATTTTTACAAATTTTCTAGTTCAAATTGGCAACATTTTAAAATCTTTCTGTAATTTCCAAATTACGAGAACAGATATTTAACATGTAGCCATGCATAAAGTATGTCACGCAAAAATTGA
>JAQGBX010005063.1:0-14297 GCA_034698745.1 Megaphyllum sjaelandicum | reverse complement strand
GAATTAAGCGCCCCGGCTCTTATTTGCAAATTCCGGGGGATCCCCCCGGCGATTATTAAAGGCAGGCGGCTATTGCGGGTCTGGCACTTGTCCGGCACCTGTACTATCGCCCATACGGTACCGTAAGTTACCGGATACCGAAGCTATAGTATGCACCATACTGTATGCACCATAGTATGCACCATAGTGTTTAATAAAAAAAACCTACGTTAAGTATACTTACCTATAACTACTGTACATGTGCTCAATTCCGAAATTTAAACTTCAAAAATTACCGTAAACAAAATTGCCTCACTTTAAAATCACATCCTTATTCCAATGCAAGCCTTAAGCCAAACAACCCTTGACACATTTATTTACGACTATTGTGACATGGTGTCCGAGTAATCGGTAAGATAATCAGTCTTGCATGTAATAGCCGCCGGGGGCGCTTAATGAAGCTCCGGCGCTTATTTGCAAATTCCAGGGAACCCCCCCCCTCCCCGGCGATTATTGCGGGTCCGGCGCTTAATACCGTATTTACGATAATAAAGAACTCGGCATTTTTAAAATCGCCGTAATGAGTGGCCACAATTCTGCCACCATAGTACAATTTTAGGTAGAAGTGACAAAAAGGACTCCTTGTAGGAAAAAGGGCCATTAAATGTAAAGGATAATTTAATGGAGTCATGCATAATAGAACATTTCAATGAGAAATGTGCAAACAGACTCGTCCAGTTGTTGGACGCGTTCTTCCAACGCCTTCCAATAAGCCAACGATGATGCAGGCTGGATAAACATGCGGATCAGCTCATCTAACAGCAAGGCTGATGGGGCAAACAAACTGATAATGGAAAATGGACAAACCAATCCAGAGCCGTACCTCTCTTGCCCAGCTGAATAGCTCGTTCCCTTTATTACACTGATAGGCGTCAGCGACGCCAAAAAAAATTGTCAGGAAGTCATCCACACCTCCTGTACTAGCAAAAAAATAAAAATTATCCAGACGATGGACCGGTTAATGGGTCCAAGCAGTACTCACGCCGGACGCGGCAGGAGAGATGTCCAGAGGGTAAATCGATGGAACCACTGGAGAAGGAAGGAAGGGCCAACATATTGGAGATTTTCCTAAAAGTTGGAATATCCCCAGGAAAAAGGATCACATAACAATTTCATGGCCCAGTGTAAACCAGAGGCCTGCATGCATCTCCGGGCAAGGTTCAAGTGACCAATAAAAGATTGTCTACACTAAAGTGCAACCAAAGGTCATTTATGCAGTATTTGTCCACTGATCCAATCGAGATGCAAGTTGGCTTAGTGGTTAGCATCCATGACTTTCATATTAAATTGGCCATGACAGTATTCCCGTCTCATCCTCAACTTAAAATTCCTGGTACTTACAAAAAAATTTGTTGAAACTCTACAGAATTTGTGCTGGATTAACGCTGTGGTTGTCTTACCTAATTCCCTATGAAGATGCGTCGATGTTCATCAATTTTATTTCACGAGGCATTTTATTTCACGCGACAAACTTTGCAGCTTCGTAAAAATATCTGCCACATTCGAAACTCCTGGCACACTCTGTAAATCAAAGTACCCCAAACGAAGCCACTCTTTGATGAAGTTGTACTTGATCGCGATGTGCTTGGTTCTCGACGTCTCAGCATCATTCTTGGATAAATGGATGGCAGACGGAATCAGAAAACACAACTGGTACGTAGTCAGGAACTAGAACAGACTCAAACACCTGGAATACCCCAAACAACCAGTGCACCTCCTTAAGGCAGTGCACAATTGCGAAGAATTCGCTCTCCTTAGAGCTCAGTGCGACTGCGGTCTGCTTCTTGCAGCCCCAGCTCATGGGAACATTTCCCAGAAAAATGGCAAAGCCACCAAAGCTTTTCCTGTCATCATGGTCGCTTGCCCATGAAGCGTCTGTAAAAGCTTGCAGCACGTCACTGTCGCAATTGGACAATTTTATACGGTAGTTCTTGGTATTCAAGGCATATTGTAGCAGTTTTTTAGAGCTCTAATGGTCCACATTGTACTGCGATAGAAGAATCTTGCCAAACAGAATATCTGGCCGAGTTCTACTGGCCAGGAAGAGGAGACTGCCAATCAATTCCCTGAACGGGGAGATGGTGTTACTTTCCTGTCCTTCTCGCAGATTTCCAATTGTTGCTCCAACGTTTATTGGCACCTTAACCACAGTGTTGGGAAAAAGGCCATACACTCGAGCTACCTCAGAGATATAATCTCGTTGGTGCATGAATATTTCATTTCCAATCACATCAAAAGTAACCACCAAACGTTTACTTACTGGTCAGAAATTTGAGATCTTGAAAAAGTCGCCAAAGATAATAAGGTTTTGCTTCAATATGGCGGTATTTAATGCCAGGATAATTGTCATCCACATATACGAGCAGCACAAGTTTGTCATCTTTGGAGTACACACAAGAAAACCCCCCGACCTTTTCGATTACAATTCTTTAAAATTCGGCCAGGAGCTTTATGTGCCACTGTCGGCCACTCTGGTGAAGGCCATACAGTGTTAGCATCAGCTTCCAAACTGAGTCAGGATTGTCATCTTCCTGGTAACCTTTTGGGGGTTGGATGTATGTATCTTCATGCAAATCTCTATACAAGTAAGCGCATTTAACGTCATTATCCACATCGACCCAACCGCGGCTAACAACTAGAAGAAGCAAGAATAATCGAATTACTGCAAAGTTCACTACTGAACTAAACACTTCATCATAGTCCACTCTGGCCGTTTGGCGGTTACCCTAAACAACCAATCTTGCCCTGTACTTCTTTAGTCTTGATTTTCATCGAGCTTCAGTTTGTACACCAATCTGGTCTCAAGCACTTTCTTCCCAGTTGGTCGTGGCACTACATTGAACACATCGCGCTCTTCTATTGTATCAATTTCCTCGTCCATGGCAGCAACCCAGGCTTCCCTGTCATTTGTTGGCCATGGCTTCCTTGTAAGTTCTCAGTTCGACGACTGATAACAATGCGAAAGATGGAATAGTGGGCAATTTGGACACACTTTCTATCGTTGCGTTTCCAGCTTGAACACTTTCACTGATGCCCCCTGCATCAGCGCTTACTTCGGTGGGGACCTTGAAGTCAAACTGGGAACGGTCGTAAGGCAGGTTCCTCACTTTGTACTAAGCCTCGGCGCCGTGGTTGTTGTAGATCACTCCTCCACCAGGATAAACAAACCTTACTTCTTGCTTGCCTTTCGTGCTCCCGGTCTTTCTGGTTCCCAGGATTCTCGTCCAAGAATCACTTTTGTCAGCCGGTTGGCTGAAAACTTGTTGAGGAAATTCATCGTCCTGGTCACTGGCCTCGGGGACTGCATCGGCATGAACAGTATGTTGTCCAGGATCATTGGCTATTGATATAATAGGTAAAGGTTTGCTTACCCATCTGCAGATTTCAGCGGAAATCTGCTTCTCGCTAGTCGTTACTGCATCTTGTCTGGGAGGAATGCTGGCCACAGGGGTTGAAACAGCTGAGGACATGGCTTGTCCACTTCCATGATTTTCACGTGCTTGGTTTCAACAACACAAGCAGTCTCAGGATGGTACACTCTAGACCCGTGAGTATTTATCGCATAACCGACCAGCAAACCTTTCCAACTTGTGGTGTCGAACTTTCTACTGCATTGTAATGGTGTTTTCAGGCGCTTTCCCATAGAAAGCTTCAATGGGTGTAATGTCTCTAATTTTCTTGGCTGAAAAATGATTTGTCAAGTACACCATAGTTACTACGAGTTTTCCCTAAAGATTTTTGGCCAAACCAGTGTTGACCAAAATCGCCCTCACTCCCTCGAAGAGAGTCCGGTTCGTGTGTTCGGCAATCCCGTAATACACGTTAATTTTCTCGATCTTCGCTTCTCTGGTAGCTAGAAATTCTTCGATTTGGCTAGAACATTATTCCATGTCATTATCGGTACACACTTCCTTGATCTTTTTCCCGACTGGTTGTCTTGGAACATGGCAAAGTCAGTAAACTTCTGGAAAGTGGCGTCTTTTGCTTTGATGGGAAAGGCAAAACAGAAACGAGAATAATCATCAACAATGGCAAGAAGATACTTATTCCCAGCAAGTGTCTGGATTTGCGGTGAACCCCACAGGTCCTATGTGCAGTAATTCCAGCGTAGATTTGGGCATGATGTCTATGCTGCCGCTGAAACTTGCATTTGTTAGTTTAGTTTCGCAGCAGGAGCCACAAACTAAATCCTGGGACAAACGGGTGTCTTCTTAGCCTGCTATGCATGCGCTCTTGGCCATTTTAACGATGTTCTTTACATTCAGGTGTCCAAAGTGCATGTGCCACAAAGCAGTCTCATTTTTGTCTGATTCTCCATCAGTCGGGGCAGTTGCAGCAGGTCCAGTTAGAAGTGAACATGTCTGTGCGCTCTTAAACTTGCAACCGTTAGCTGGATCGGCTAGCATCTTACCCATGAGTCTGTACATACATCCTTCATGCCTAGCTGTTACCAGAAGGTCAAGGACAGATCTCTTCGAGATGGTAAGCCACCCATTCTCGATTTGGATGATGAACCCCAGTTCATCAATGGTTCCCAAACTCAGTAGATTGGGGCTAAATTGCGGAGCATATAAGACATTGTTCACGGTTGGTATCTTAACTTTACCTTTGGAAGACACTTGCGTCTGAAGGCTTCCCTGAACCTCAGTCGTTGTATTGCCATCTCCCATCTAGAGAGGCGAAAGTTTTTCCTGGATAAATGTGGAGAAGTATGTAATGTCATTACATATGTGGTCTGTAGCAGCGGTATCAAGGTACCACTCAGATTCCCTTGATTCCTTACGACCACTAACAGGTGTCTGACCAGACACGAACGCTTGGGTGATGAAGGCGCCTGCAGAAGTTGAAGCAGCTGTTAAATCAACTTTACTTCATGCATCTGGAGTAGATTGCACAACATATGCCGCCTTTTTATTTCTCCTCCTGTTGCTACTCTTCGTTTTCAGTTTACCTTGTCCAGAACTGTTTAATGTTATGAGCTGGTGTGGGGGCGGCAGCTCAACATTTCTTGGCATAGTGTCCCGTCTTCTGGCATCGATAGCAGGTGATCACCTTATTTGATCCAGGTCCAGGTTTTGCAGCAGCTGCAGCGTTATTATGTTTAAAGGTAAAGAGAGCTCCTGTTTCAGGTTGCTTACCGTTGCTTTTTCCCACCAGTCTTTGTGCTAGCTGATAAGTACTTCAGCAGCACGTTTTGGAGTCAACTCCTCCTTGGTCAGCAGCCTAAGTTGGGAGCAAGCTGTATCATACATGTCAGACAAGTATTCAAGATATTAAAAAGTGCATTGATTGTCTAAAATTTAAACTCCTGCATTTTTGCATTCGGTAACAGTATGATCGACTCTGCAAAGGAAAACATTTGGGTGGATCCCAAGTTCCTTGAACTTTCTCTGTAATTGTAGTGATCTCTTCAGACACTGCTAAATCAAGAGATGCATGAGCCTGTTCTTTAAATCTGATGAACTGTTGTTTTTCATTTTCAGTTGCAGTTTCTTCAGGGGGTAATTCGTTGTCTGAGATAAATCGATAGAGACCCTTCTCTTTTAGCATCATTTTTGCCTTATGTGCTCAGGTAACATGGTTGTTACTGGTCAGCTTCAAGAAATCAATTCCTCTGTCGCTTTTTCCACTCATGGTCGTGCAGTAAAGTTCGAAATAATTAAAAGTTTCCTTGTATTATTTAATAAAGTTATGGTCCGAGGGCAGTACAAAGCGAAGGGAATTCTGTGAATTTCCTTTCACTTTGGATGTTCGATTTATACAGTACTGTGGTTCCTAAATCTTCTTTAGCTCTTTACAAACAAATTATGATTTCAAAATTGAAAAAAGAAAGTAGGCATAAATACTTCAGCTTACCATCAACAATGTGTTGGTCAAACTGTAGCCACCATTTTATTCGATAAGAAGCTATTACAAAAATTTGCAGCACCTCATGCAGAAAATTGGGACATTCTCTTCCCATTTGTTCTCTTTCAATTTAATATGACGACTTAAGACTCTCTTCGCACATCGCCTTACTCCGTAGTGTACATGGCTTTACCTCGACTAGTAAAGTTGATACTTCCTGGACAATCTGAGCTCATTGTAGATGAAATACCTATGGTATGAAGTATACATCCAGGTTTCACAGTGGCTAGAAAGATTGTAGTCAAGCATTTTCTTGCAGCAAAAACAAAACAAGCACAATAGTATGACTTAATTGCATCTCAGGAATTTTAAAACGCCGCCGGCTCTAAGATTAGCACTTCATACTCGGCATATAACACACTGTCATGCAAAATATGTTTGGTGGCTTATATGATCTTCAGCAAACAGTCAGCTAGCTTTGTAATTTTAAGCCAACAGAAAACCAGGCGTTGAAAAGGCCAATTCCTACAAATGAATTGTCAATTGAAGGTGATGCTACGGATCAGCCATGGGTCTCACCCTTGTTCTTATACAGAGGCATGGCTGCACCAACTATGGAATGGAGGACAGTGGCTGCTCAGGCATATAATGTAATAAAACCTGTAATCAATGTGGAGGAGGCACCATTTGTTATCACATGTGAGATGGATTTTGCCCCTTTCCTCTTCAGTCAGCCTCACCGCAATGCTCCTCTGCATTGCACCAACCGACCAGTTTCATAAATGCCCTTTGCTGTCACGCAATTGACAATTTCAACTTGTCTGAGGTGAGAGGTCGTCATAGAGATTGCATGCATTAAACCTTGCTCCTGTCAGACCATCTGCAATAAGAAGTTGAGGTTGATATGTGCAGGAGGTGCTATTGAAAATTAAGCAAGGGCACTTGGGATTCAATTGGTATAAAGGAGAAAGTCTAGATGCCAAACAAACAACATATAATAGAGGAAGGATGGATCCCAGCCATTAGAGGAATATTGCTGTGCCTAGGGATTGGTTGAGTGTATGCTTCCTGTGTTCACAGGTGAACTGTAGTGGCCCTGAGAAGAAATCCTTGAACTCAAAGGGAAATTGCCCAGAGGATCCAGCTGCCATGGAAAAAAGCCACCAGTTCTAATCTTGAACAATAAAAGGCAAATAAAGGTAAAAACCATTTTGTTGAGGACAAAAAAGAGGACGCTATCTTGGAAGTGTGGGACTAGCCCGGTACATGCCAGAGAGAACAGGAGTTACTTGCTGCCACTGTTCATTGCAGTCCTGTAATCTGGAACCAAGAAGACAGCTGTCCTTGATTCCTATCTTTAGTATGCTGTAAGTGAACACCATTTGAGTTAGCTTTACGCATTGAAAACATTTCCTATGGGAGGTTCTACCATGCAGCAGCTATGTGTTGTTCATCTGTTTGCCTACCACCAAGGTAAGGTGCCTGTGCTTTAGAGCAGAGACTTACTGAAGAACATCATCACGCCTTATTGCATGATCACACCAGACCAAATCATCAAGATTTGGTCTTGATCGCATCTTGAACCGCATCACCGAAAGAAATTAGCGTGCCCGTATCATCACTGCGCCTGTTATATGAATCGCATACAGAACTTTGTTGCCATGTGTAAAGCAACGCATATCAGCAACGACCTCACAGCCGAAGATGTGATCATCCCTGCAGTCAGTCAACTAAAGGAGCAAGACAGTCAACCATGTCAATGCCGATAAAGCTATCTGTGGGACAAGTCATCCGCACAGCCGACAGTCGACCAGCAAACCAGTCTGGATCGCCAAGGGGAGAACCATGCCAAGAGAGGACATCAGCCTCTTCGAGAAGCCCTTTGTCTCACACATACCTCCACTGCACTGAGGCAGTGAGGTGCAAGTGGTAGCAAAGCGTGGTCCTGCTGCTGCCCTCTACAGCCTAGTCAGGTGTGAATTTATTTCTGCACGTTTTCTTTTGTTGTTTACCCGAAAGAAAGAAATTGTCTACCAGTATGCAAGAGGTGCCCGTCACACTGACTGAAACCTTGAGACAACAGATTTAACTGAATGCACAGCTAGCTTAGATCACTGCTTAACATGTATCACACGACCATGCCAAATGTTCTAAGTACCTGCCATTCGATCGGAAACCGGAACATGAACTGTCAACATGGTTGGACCCCATGAACGAGATAGCATCTACACCTGGAGAAGTCCTTCAAGTATGACATGCTTTTGGCGCTTTGAAGGAGAAAGCCATGGTATGGTATGTGGAACATGTAGAGTTACATGGTCCCATCCCAGTTTGGTCAGTGTTCACTTAGCAGAGAATGCTTATGTTTGGAGGCGATGAGTCTGTTTATATGTTACGCTCTAAACTAGAAGGAATACGACATACTAGAATGTCCGAGGAGTACATCCCTGCTTTTGAGGTGGAGGTTACCAGTCACACAACGTGAGAACCTCAAGTACACTACAGGCAAATGAGTTCTGATGGCATTGATGAGACCAGTCATGCAATGAGCTATTAAGAGACCCGCTAATGCTTTAGCTGTCGAAAGAAGGGTTATCTGGCTCGTCACTTAAAAAAGGCTTTAAAATATTACAGAACCATGTTGTTCAAGGGCCCAAAGAGGGCATACCCTAAGGACACTACAGACTGCAGCTGTATTGGGAATGGCGGCAACTAAGATTAATGTATTCAAGGCTACCATATGCAATGTCGTACTGCGTGTTTTTATCGACAGTGAAAGCAATGAATGATTCATCAATCATTGTAGATAAATTAAAGCTCCACACTGAAGTCAAACATGATAATGACAAGAGGGTGAAAATACTATATGGTGCTTACATGCCATCAACTAGACAAGTGTTGGGAGTTCCATGGAAATCGAGACATTACTCAGAAGAATGGAATTTTGACTTTAAGCATTGATGGATACAACACCATACTTGAAATGATTTGGTCTAAGACAGAGATATGACCTTAGAACACCTTAAAACAATGGGGATGTTTGTGCTCACTAACACCATGGCCAGATAAACCAATACCGAAGCAAAATTATGTCCTGAATTTCCTTGATTTTTGTGCGCAAGTGAAGTCTGGCAAGGACTACTTTTAAGCGATATTTATGCCAACAAGAACCGTTTCGAAGATTGAGAGAGGCAAGAAGATTGCGATAAGCCGCGGTATAGCCAGATCCATGGAGGATATAGATCCTAAGTTTAAATAGGTACTCAAGGAATCCGTACCATTTTTCCGGATGAGCTGCTGCCCGAGCTACAAGCCAACAAGTGGGCTCTGCCCCATACCATCCTGAAACCTGCAGAACTTGCCTACAACTCTGCCATACTCAAGAGTGCATCCCACATCCCACTTTATCTATGGATGGGAAGAGAAGGGACCATTCCGCTTTCATGGTTAACCGGACAAGATCTGGAAAAGGTAGATGTACTAGATTTTAAGGAATTCCTGCAAGGATGGAATGATGCATGACAAGAAGCCACTGCCGACCTTATGCTTGCACAGCAAGCACAAGCAAACCATCACCGCTGAGATGAAAGTTGTAGAGGGATATTGTTTTTTTCTAGAAGACACTTATAGAGATGGCCATTGAAGAAATCCGCCCATCTAGGAAGTTGTACCTGCAATAATTAAAGCCTTATGTGGTGCTGGAAGTTGTTACACCCGTAATACTGCAACTGCAGTTCCCTGCATACTGGAATACATCCAACGTTGTGCACATTCAGGATGTAACGCCAGCTACAGCTAAAGCAAAGTAGCAACTGGATAGTCAACATCCAGGTCCTTTTAAGCCAGAGAGAAATCCAAACATGTTTGCTGCTGAAAACATCTTAGAGACTCATCTTCGAGGTTGCAATCACCAGTACCTTGTGAAATGGAGGGGATATCATGCTGATGAAGCTACATGGAAACCAGTTCACCACCTCAGTGACTTTCCTTGCTCTCCAGCATAGCTTTTGCCCTTTGCCTCATTGCACCAATTGTCCTGTTTCATAGATGACCTTTGCTGTCATGCAGCTTTACAATTCCAACTTGTCTAAAGCTAGAAGTCACTATAGTGATTATTTGCGTTGACCCTTTTTCCTACCTGACCATCTGCAATAAGGATTTAAGGTTGGTAGGTGCAGGGGCGCTACTGAGAATTCTGCAAGGACAATTAGGATTGAATTGGTCTGAAGGAGAAAGAGTAGAGTCCGAACAAACAAGATCGGAGGGAGGGAGGATCAAGCCGCATATCATTGTTGCACCTGTTATGCAAATCACGTAAAGAACTTTGTTGCCAAGTGTAAAAAATGCCCGTCAACCACGACCTCTTAGCTGATGAAGAGATCTAGCCTGCAGAGTCAGTCATTGAGAGGAGGGCAAGCCAGTCATTCAGGTCGATGCAAAGAAGCCGTCTGTGGGATAAGTGAACGTCAGACAGTTGATCTGAAAACCAGTCTGGAACGCGTAGGGGAGAACCAGGCCAAGAGGGGGCAGTGAGCCACATTTAGAAGCCCACTGTCTCACTGCTCATGTCACCTAATGATTTATTAACGGTTTACTTTTATGTAAATTTATCAGTTGAATAATATGTGATCCTCGAATTTTGTGGCAATGTTCGAGTTGCAGAATGTAAAATTAAGCATGTGTGTAATTGTTATGTGATGCTGAAATCGTATCGGGCTCAGGTGTTGACTGGGCGAGAGATGCAGGTCACTTTCTGGGTGTCGACGGTGGAAGGTAGTCGCACGAGAATATTGAGTCAGGTGGTCTAGGACGAGAATTTGCTGAGTAGGAATAAGGATTTGTAGACTCATCGCTTACGCCTTGGACGCGGTTGTGATCACATAAAACATTTACTGATCATGTTTGTTTAGCGGTGAAGTCAACGCCGAAAAAATAGACCATGGATTATGCTGATGTTAAGCCAGCCATACATGAAGAAATTTATATCTGGAAACTTGGCAATTTTAGGCATGTCCAAAAAGTCAAGCTCATATTTCTGAGAATTTTACTAACCATAGCTTTTAAAAAGGAAAATTTCAAACTAAAACAAAGTTGACTTCTTTAATGTTTTTATAATTGACAAATTGAAACATTTCATTTCTCGTAATTCACATAGGCTACTCAAAAACAAACCTTTTTGAACATGCCATATTTTCAGATATAACTTTCCTCATGTATGGCCGGCTACGAGTTTTATTAATAAGCTACCTAAAACTTGTAGATGAAAAAAGAAACATGCATAGCTCTTCTCTTTGTCTAACCCCATGAAGGTAGACCATATACACCTGTAGTTAGCCCATGGTATGCCTAAAAGAAATCCGTTGGTTCTAGACGTGGAATTCTTGATTATGGTAGCATCGACATTGAAAGTTATAGCATATAACTGTCAGACATTAACTTGTAAGATTATAAACAATTATTGCAGCAGTGAGCATGCTGGTCCATCATCAAAATCTTCATTAATTTGTCAGATTTCGATTAGGTACCGTTGGCAAGCACTCCTGTTTCCATGGCTTACTATTTGGGTATTTGCCAGTTCAACCAGTTGGTCAAAACGACCAATACCGTTTAACCAACTTTCAAGTTATGTTTACTCTACATGTTATGTCTATAAAAACTTGCTGCTAAATTAAATGTGAAATCCTGTTCTATTTTAAATGTATAAATAATGCTATTTATTTTTTTAAAATATGATAAATAGTTGACTCCTAATATCGCACATGAGAATTGCAATGAAATGTACATTTAATATCTATAATATTTTTTTCTGACTTTCACAGATTGGACCATATGCTTCTCTTATCATCAACTGCATATATTGGGCAGTTGACTCACCAAAACTACTCACTATACCAGATGCAAAATACCTGTTAAGACCTGCACTTACACCATGGATTGCAGGAAGTCTGGGTTCCCCAACCTTGCCACACAGGCTATTGGCTATATGTGATATCTCTGCAGATCCTGGTGGTTCAATTGAATTCATGACAGATTGCACAACGATTGACACTCCATTCTGTCTTTATGATGCTGATCAACATAAAAATAACGAAAGTTTTGCAGGCCCTGGTGTTCTTGTTTGCTCAATTGATAATATGCCAACTCAGCTACCACTAGAATCAACAGATTTTTTTGGAGAGATGCTGTTTCCCCACATTCTTGATATTGTAAGCATCCCCGATTACCTTTGCTTTGTCAGTTGGGAAACTTTATTAACAACGCTATTGCAAATCAATTTTTAGCTACAGTCCGATGCCAAGAAACCACTGGAAGAGCACACCTTTGCACCTACAGTTCATGGAGTAAGATTAATTTTTTCTATATCTGTAGTCTATATTAATTACCTTTCTTTTATAATACAAAGGTGATGATTTATAGTCGAAGCTGTTGAAGCTGTTGTAACTCAATTAATTATTTAGTTTTTCAGAAAACATTTTTCGTGCCCTAGAAATATAAATTAGGTCAACTGTCTTTTCAGGGTGAGTATTAAGTGTGGACCTCTCGAATATCATCAACATGGCCAAATCTACCAAGAATTCGATTACACGGGTGAATAGGACGTGATATGTGACGATTCCAGTAAACCAATCACACGTGACGTTAGCCATCACATTCATATGGCTCGTGTGAATTTAAAATCCTAACTGTTAGGGATAGGGCGAAATGGTTATTTATAATGCTTAAATAAGCCGTTTTAAAATTAGTATAATGGCTCACTTTCCAAATGTTCTCTGTGCTTTCTGAATATGTTTGTACCCTTGCATAACACCGCTACATTGCAGGAAAGCTTTTAGACTAATTAATTCATCATTTTCTTGTTATGGGCTGGCTCCCACGTTCACCACACCTAACCCGGCTGCTAGCCCTGTTAACTCATTGTAATAGCCAACTCAAAGGATAGTTAATGCATGGGCCAGTATCACGCAACCAACAATGGACCTTTGTTTTTTGTCAATCTCTCAAATATCGTGCACATTTGTGTCTGCGCCAATTTGGAACAAACTCGGGATTGAACTGCCTGTATGAAAGGAATGCATAGTAAGTGCATTGCTTGATTTGTGTTAATAATTCTTAATGCATATGATGTTGTTTTCAAACATACAGGTAAGCTGGTATTTTGTAGGAATCGAGCTTTCCTGTGAGTGCAAAAGTACAATAATCCCAGAGGTCATTTGTTTTGTGACGATCGATAATTAAATGTGGGAAGTGGGGTCCATTAAACTAATTTTACAACACCCTACAACTTTCTAATATCACATCCTCTTCATCTGTTTAACCAAATTCTTGCTGTGTTTTAGCATATTGATGATATTCGAGAGGTACTGACTTAATACTCACCCTGTTTTAGAAAATGCAGAATTCTGTAGGTTTTAGATGTTGAAAACTGACTCGGCGAAATTATATCAAGGCCCCAATAAGCAATTCCCCAATACATGTACAGTGTATCAATAATTTGACCAGCTACAAACAACCACTTCGATTCAATTCAATTGCTGTATGGTTCATGACCAAAATTGCGTCATTTATGGATGTCATACTGACAAAAAATTAAAGTTTAAATGTTCCTTCAGATGACATTTTTTTTTTGAAAAATATGAATAAGAAATTCCAAAATGACTATCAACTTACGTTAACATGTTGCGCCTATTGACATTTAATGACGAATCTTTGACGTAATTTTATGGCCATTTCACAATTTTCTTTTTATGTACAAAAGAACCATAGTGTTTCAAAATTATACATTTTTGTATGTATTACAGACACAATAGTAAATGACAAACACAAAGAAAGGGGAAAATTCCAAGTTTAAAATGCGCATACTGAGTCGTACTTGGCAGCACGACTCAGTATCTAAAATAACGACTATGCAGCAGAAAGCGTTTTGTGTGCTCCTGTTTGCGATGTATTTATCGATTGTAACGGTGCAACATAATTTTTGAAGACAATTGTCACCGAGTCACCATGTCCTTAATATTTTACATTAATAATCCTGTGTAGAAAGGGTACCAACAATTGAAATCATTAAGGGAAATCAAAAAGATGACACTTCAATTCAATTCAACTCAGTACCCTACAGTCAGCAATTTAATGCCATATGGTAGGGGGGGTCAAGCCCATTTTTTGAAGAAAGCTCCTACATCATTTGCGTCTTAGTAATCATTGTTAAACTGAACTCGAGTTAAATCTGAACTATCGTCAGGAAGATTATTCCAACGTATAATCGCATTCAAAAAGAAAGACCAATAATAAGCATCCGTATTAGCACGGAGCTCAGTCAGAGGTTTAGAATGATTGTGCCTACTTCTACAGTGATTGTTAGGCATGAAGATATGTGAGACAAGATGTGAATTGGAAGGTTGATTGAAACGTGT
>JAQGBX010005062.1:0-14298 GCA_034698745.1 Megaphyllum sjaelandicum | reverse complement strand
CCAGTTGATCCTTCCGATTTGTTGGCATAAGCCTTACGAGCTTAAAGAGGGTGATAAACCCGATAACTGCAATCCTGTAAAATTAGATAAGGATTTTTGTTATAAATTATTCATGGGATTGCTTTTTTTTCTTTCCTTGATGTGGAAACTGTTCATCGCTGTTTTATTATTGGAAAAGTAAAAAACATTGAAATGAATTAAATTGCAAACCTTTTTGAATTACATGTATATTGAAATGCACCATTCAATATGATCTAATGATCAATGTTGAATCTTTAATTTGAATGAAAAGAGTTTATAGTTAAGAAACCAGAGAATTAAATACAGCTATTTTTTTTTTAAAAAAAAGTTGTATTGGTTTCCCCAGACCTGGAAATTGCTGGAGAACCTTGGAAAAGTCTGGGAACTTCAGGGAAATTGAAGGAAAATCAACGCTTCTACGTAGTTAGCTCAGGGCCCCTTTCCAAACTTTTTTTAAATTTTCCCAGTACAAATTTGCAAAATTCTCAACAATTTCTCTAGACAAACTTGCACAATTTTTATCAATTTTCGAAATTTTCAAATGTACTTTGTACTCGAAAAGAGTACAAAGTTTTAAAATCATCAACAGTTTTCAAGGATAAACTTGCAAAATGTTCAAATTTTTCGCAGTACAAATTTGCGAGATTCCCATCTTGCCTACAAATGTACGGATTTTTCAACTATTTTCGAGTACAGATTTATATAATAAAATTTGCAACAGTTTCCAAGGAGAAAATTGCAAAATTGTTAACGGATTCCGAGAACAAATTTGCGAAATTCTATATACTTTTCAGACTACTTTTCCGAATACTGTACACATATATCTGTCAAATTATCAAAAAAAATTCCATGCCAATTTTTAAACATTTTCTTTCTTTTTAAATTTTTTAAATTTGCCGTTAGTATATATTTTGCAAAATATTCAATATTGTCCTGTTTCGATTTTAAAGAATGGTGGATAGTTAAAAAATTTTGAAAAAAAAAGTATTAGTTTAAAAACTCAACCAAGGTTATCGATGCTTTGAAACCATAGTACGTTTCGTAAAACATCTGTCTGAATCTAACTTGAAATGGAATGTATTTGAAAATACATACAAGTGTATATGGGAAGCTTGGAATAGAAATTTTATTTTAATGCATTTTGAATTGCGTTTTTTACGAGAGGACATTAAGTTTCCGCAACCATTATTTATGAAAAAACGGCTTTATGGATTTTAATGAAATTTGGTAGAGACGTCATCTATAATTCAAAATGGTTATATTCAGGAAATGCCGTAGCTTGTCGTAGATGTAAAAAGAGAAATGTAAATTTAAAAAATTCCGTTTGGTTGCTCATGTGCATCTAAGCATTTTTAGAAATTTAATAAATACTTGTATACATGTACATATCATACAGTATGTTAATTAGGCTACATGTACTGTATATACAATGTAACATCAACATACATGTAATATTGCATGTAAAACATCGAGTTACATGCCGCATGCATATGTTTTAGATGTAGCAAACGTGTTTTTACATGTAGCGTACTATATTGTTTTACATACATGTATATATGCTACTTGTAGAAAGGATGTATTTACACGTGTTAACATATAAGTTTGTAATGTACTGTATTTATTAGATAGCGTAGAGAAAAGAAATGCTTAGTGCGCATGCGCCGTCAAACAGAACTTGATCTACAGTTACATTTACGTTTTCTATCTACGTCAAGCTAGGGCATTTCCTGAGTATGGCTGATAAATTCCATTTTGGGAGATGTCTGGAAAAGTCATGGAAAAAGGGCCTTTTTTGTGCTAAAAAGTCGGGATAATTCAACATAATCATGTTGTTGAGATCCCAAATTAATGTTTTTACATGTACATGTTTAGCTAAGGGCCAATTTTTCTCGTTTTCCGAGGACAAAATTGTAAATTATCCCACTTTTTCCGAACACTAATTTGCAAAATTTTTCCCGTTTTCCGAGTACACATTTGCAAAAGTTCAAACGTTTTTCCAAAGTCAAAATTGAAAAATTTCCTACGTTTTCCGAAGACAAATGTTCAACATTTTGCGAATACAACATTATTAAATTTTAAACCATTTTTCATGCCATTTTTTTAAATTGTTCAATGTAATTTTCAAAATTGTCATTAGAAAATTTTGCAAAATGTTTTCCTGTGTCGATTTTGCATAATATATCAATTTATGACATTGTCGTTGGTCAGAGAATTTTTTTAAAGCCAGGGAAGTTAGAACCCTGAGGAAAGATGGAAGAATTTTTTTAAACAAATTTCATTAAAATTTTTTTTAAATTTTTTTTTATAAAAAATGATTGCGGAGACTTTAGGATTACTTAATGTACAGTATATGAGGCTTTATTTTATTATTATTTTTTTTTAAAATCATTTCGATGCAGATATAGTGTTGAGGTGTAGCGATGGTAACACAGGGTTCCCCCAAACCTGGAAAAGTCAGGGCAAATTGGTTTAGTTTGAAATAATCAGGGAAATTCAACGCAGTCGTGGAGATCCAAAATTAATACTGTACAAGGTTATAGCTCAGTGTGTATTTTCCAAGTAAAACTTTGCAAAAAAAAGTCCACATTTTCTGAGTACGGATTTGCAAAATTTTCCACGTTTTCCATGTACAAATTTACACAATTTTCCTCGTTTTCTGAGTATTAATTTGCAAAATTTCCCACGTTTTTTCGAGTATTAATTTGCAAAATTTTCCACGTTTTCCGAGTAGACATTTGCAAAATTGCCCACGGTTTCCGTGTACAAATTTTCGAAATTCTCTAGGTTTTCCAGAGTACAGGTTTTTCACATTTTCTGAGGACAAAATTTTAATAATTTTCCAAGAACAAATTTTTAACATTTTCCGAATACAAAATTTCCCTATCTAAACATTTTTCATGCAATTTTTTTTTAAAATTTTAAAGAAAATTCTATGTTAATTTTCAACATTGTTGGAAGTAAATTTAAAAAAAAATATGTTCCTGTGTCAAAATTTGAAAAATATATCAGTTTTTCACGCTGTCATTGGTCAGGGAATTTTTTTTTAAAACCTGGAAAAGTCAGGGAAGTTGAAAATGAAATTTCTGGGGGAACCCTGCAACAATCTTCTTGCAATCCAAACACTTTTGAATGCAGTCAAGATTTTGCTTCTGTAGCAAAACCAAATATTTTTGTTGAACATTTGCTCAGTTCGCATGTCCTATTTCGAGTCGCCACTCGACAAAGGCTCTGGTGCGAAACGCATGCAAGGCTTGCAGGGCATGTTGACGAAGGCACTTAGATGCCTTGTCTGTATAGTTATTGATTTTTGAAATGCCAAACTATCATTTGCCCTCTGTGGTGTGCAAATTACGCCGTAAGATGACTGCAGTAAGAGACGTGCAAAAAAACCGATTGTTCTACTTATCAAGTACAGTGACAAGACACAGGAAGTGGATGATTCCACTTCTGGAGATTTGCTCTTTTCTTATTCTTGTCTGAATCATTGGGATGACCCGATAAGAGAGCATGTACGAATTTCTGGTCGGGTCTGCATGTGCATCAGTGATTAATGTGCTTATGGTTTGTTCTTGGATTGTATAATTTGAAACTTTGATAATGAAATTACGTTCCTGTTCATAATATATTTGAGAGTCTGATAAGGATACAACCAAAATGAATTCTATGTTCAACGTTTCTAACCTGAGACCTTCTTCAGGAAATTAAAATTAATTAAACAAGGTTCCTACATACATGGAAAACATTGAAAAGTCAGGGAAGAATGATTTATTTTGTAAAAGTCAGGAAAATTCAACGTGTTAATGTTGTCACAATCCAAAATTAATGATTTACGTGGTTAGCTCAGGGCCCATTTGAAAACTTTAAAAATGTTCTCTATAAAAATGTTCAAAATTTAAACAGTTTTCGAGAACAAACTTGGAAAATTGTCCCCGTTTTTCGAGTGATGAATTGCATAATTTTACACGTTTTACGAGTGCACTTTTGCAAATTTTCCACGTTTTCTGAATGCACTTTTGCAAATTTTCCACGATTTCCGAGTACAGTTGCTCATTTTCCACGTTTTCCGAGTACAGTTGCTCATTTTCCACGTTTTCCGAGTACAGTTGCACATTTTACACGCTTTCCGAGTACAGAATTGCAAGATTTTCGACGTTTTCCGAGTGCAGTGTTGTGCATTTTCCACGTTTTCCGAGTATAGTGTTGCACTTTTTCCACGTTTTCCGAGAACAGTGTTGTACATTTTCCACGTTTTCCGAGTACAGTGTTGCAAATTTTCCACGTATCCTAGTTGTGTTGCAAAATTTTCGAGTATAAATGTCTAAAATTTCTCCCGTTTTCCAAATAAAGTTTTTCAAAATTTTCAAAATTAACGTAATATGAATTTTCAAGATTTCCAACCTTTTCCAAGTAGAAATTTGCAAAATTTTCTACTGATTCCGAGGACAAATGTTCAAAATTTTCTCGTGCTAATTTTCTAAAATGTTCAACAGTTTTCAAACTTATCATTAGTAAATCTTGAATAAAGTATTTTTCTATGTCGATTTTGCAAAATCGTGGATAACATTGGCAGAAATTTCGACTTTTATCTTGGTCAGGAAAATATATTTTAAAACCTGGAAAAGTCAGGGAAGTTGAATATGAAATTTCTGGAGAAACCCTGTTAAATGAGTACTTAGTGCAATGACTTAGATTGGTAAAGTGATATTACAAGCAAAACAATAAAGCAAATGAAGAAATTAATAAAGTAATTATTAGCTGACTAATAAATAGAATAATCACCATATCCATGAATAATGTTCTATAACTATACATGTATGAGGGAAATACGAAATATAAATAGGCCTACAGACTATTTACTAAAGTAACTTGAAGCCACTTGAAGATGAGGCCAATTAAGGCGATATTTTCAATTAAGGTTCATATTACAAATTAATTTAAATTTCTGGTTTTCCTTTACTGTACTGCTTCTGCGTCTAATGCTTTATAATAGATTGTTTAAAATAAACATTTTGCGAAGTATGAATATAGCAAAGTTATACTATTTTCACTAGAATACAGGGTTCCCCCAGACCTGGAAAAGTCAGGGAACTTGAAAATGTCTGTAAATGTCAGGGAAGAATGATTTAGTTTGAAAAAGTCAATGAAATTCAATTCCAAACTTAATGCTTATGCGTGGCTTATACAAATTTGCAAAATTATCCACAATTTCGGAGGAGAAATTTTCAAGATTTCCAGACAAATTTGCAAAATGTTAAAACTTTTCGTTTGAAAATTTTGCAATATTTCAAACATTTTCCATGATAAATGTGCAAAATTGTCTACTTTTTTTTCGAGTACAGATTTGTAGAATTTTCAGCAGTTTCCGAGGTTAAATTTGCAAAATTTTTCATCAGTTTCCAAGGCGAAATTTACAACCTTTTCCGAGTACAAATTTGCAGAACTTTCAAGATTTTCGGAATACAAATGTGGGCAAATTTAAAATTTTTTTCTTCTAATTTTGTAAATTTTCAAAAAAAATGTTCTTTCTAATTTTGTAAATTTTTAAAAATATTAAAAGTTGTCCTTGTTAGAGTTTGCAGTAACGTAGAGTACATTAGTACGTGTCAGTTTCGTCGTGAGTCAGGGAAATTTGTTTAAAAACCTGGAAAGGTCGGGAAACACAGAGAGACATACAGTAGTTTGAATTGTAAAATCTGCCTAATTTTGAATTTGTACATTTTCTATTGCAGAATGGATTGAATGCCTTACACTTGGCCTCAAAAGAAGGTCACGTTAATGTCGTGACTGAACTTCTAAAGAGAGGCGCTAATGTTGATGCTGCCACCAAGGCAAGTACTCATGATTTTTATGGTATAACCACACTTCCGCTAATTACTAGACTGATGATCGTTTCTGTCTTTATTGTCTTTAACAGAAAGGCAACACTGCCTTACACATTGCCTCCCTCGCTGGACAAGAAGAAATAGTAAAAATATTAGTTCAACATGAAGCCTCGGTTAACGTTCAGTCACAGAATGGCTTCACGCCACTGTACATGGCCGCCCAAGAAAATCACGACAACGTGGTCCGCTTCCTGCTCTCCAACGGTGCCAACCAGAGTCTTGCGACCGAGGTAAATTGCTCCATTCTTGATTACAAATTGAAATTTATAAAATTGAGAATACTGCAGCTAACATCACACTTTTTTTTAATAGGATGGGTTTACACCACTCGCTGTGGCCCTTCAACAAGGCCACGATAAAGTCGTCACAGTTCTTTTAGAGAATGATACGAGGGGCAAAGTCAGGTTACCAGCGCTACACATTGCATCCAAAAAGGATGACTGCAAGGCAGCCGCCCTTTTACTCCAGAACGATCATAATCCCGATGTCACATCTAAGGTAGTTTCGTGCAAAGCTTGTACCACATCTAAGAGAATTCATCTAGAAGCATGTATGCCAAATCATTCGTGTTCATTTTTTTTTAGAGCGGCTTTACTCCTTTGCACATTGCCGCTCATTATGGCAATGAAAGCATTGCCAATCTGCTTCTCCAAAGAGGGGCAGATGTCAATTACACAGCCAAGGTAAGCCATATGCCATATGCCCGAAGAACAGCATGCCGTAGTGTTCACATGGATTGTTAACAAAATGTCCTTTATTCTCCCAAAATGCCAATGCAGCATAATATTACTCCACTGCACGTTGCTTCGAAATGGGGTAAAACCAACATGGTTTCTCTCCTGGTAGAAAAGAATGCCAGCATCGATTCCAAGACAAGGGTAAGGGCAACTGATATGGATGGACATTATGCAGAGTTACGCACGGGGCTACATCACGTGATGTTTTTATCGAATCAAAAGCTAAAAGAATGTGCCGAGTCACTGGCTCCTGTTGATTTTGAAATTTCGCCAAGGGAATGAACAGAATGTCACTTGATATAGGCATGTTGGCGAAATCTGCATAAGGTCCATTGACCTTTCATATAGGCTATACATGTATACAATTTTTGAAAAATTGGAATTTGGTATTTCTAATGACGCTGGCTTAGAAATGAGAAATTCGTTTTGGAAATTCTTTTTTTGCTACGATACCATTGTGGATAATTTTAAATGTCATTGTTTATTGAGTCTGAAAGTTACTTTCATGTTAATCAGATTGTTTTACTGTTAGCTACAACATTTTTTATTATAAAATTCATTTTCCACTTTATAAATTGCTGAGATGTTTAGACTTGTCTAAAAATGCCAAATATTCTTCGTTAGGATGGTTTAACGCCTTTGCATTGTGCCGCCCGAAGTGGCCATGATCAAGTTGTTGACCTACTCCTAGAAAAAGGGGCAGGAATGACAGCAAAAACAAAGGTATGTAAACCTGCATTAGATTCAGTTACTTTTTTAATTTGTTCTATGAAAAGTTGATAATAACTATATATCCAGGAACTGCAAGAGTTTTTATTGCTAAGTACAGAGAAAAGTTGTGCATGCAATTTTTTAAGTTTTGGCAACATAGATCAGTTTTTCTCGACCGCCGGTCTGCGAATAAGCTCGGAACTCCGCTTGATTTCTGATTATTTTGAATAACCATACAGATTTTATTTAAGTATTTTAGATTTTAAAACTGAAATCAGATAATTATATAAATCAGGGACTCAGGGTATCCCCAGACCTGGAAAAAGTCGGGTAACTTGAACATAACTGTAAATGACAGTGATATTTAACGTATAATTTTGTCACAGTCGAAAATTAATGCTTCTATTTGGTTAGCTCAGGAAATATGTGTAAATATTTTTAAATTTTCCCAGTACAAATCTGCATATTTTTCAGTAGTTTACAAGGAACATTTTTTCAAGATTTCTAACCTTTTTCAGAGACAAATTTTCAAAATTTTAATATTTTTTAGGACAAATTTGCATAACTTCCAATCTTTTACGAGGAAAAATTTTCAACCCTTAAAATATTATCCGAAGACAAATTTGTGAAATTTTCTTATGCTAATTTTGTAAAAATTTCAAAATGTGCCTACCATATGTTAATTGAAAAAAAACTTTCCAATTTATCATTAGTAAGCTTTGCAAAATCGTGGATAACATTGGCATATGTGAACTTTGACATTGTCTCGGTCAGGGAATTTTGTTTAACAATTTGGAAAATTCTGGGAAGTTATTAGAAAATTTATGATGGGAACCTGATAATGGTTTGTATTTCTACCTTAGCGGTCTGCGAAATATTTTTCCTATTTTCACCTGTCCGCAGGGGTACTAAGGTTGGGAAGCACTGACTTAAATGACACAATAGTAAGGCGAAATTATTGTAGAAGGCTTGGTAATAGTTCTACGGTTATTTCATTTTGATTCATTTTGCATACTTTCTTACTTTTTTTGGACCCAAGGAACTGTTTGAAATTGCAGCTCTGCTAACGATTTAATGCTAGGAACTTTATTTTCGTTTTTTCTAAGTTATCTATTTGTACTGTTTAGAATGGCTTGGCGCCATTACATATGGCTGCCCAGGGTGATCACGTGGACAGTGCACGCATCTTACTCTATCATAAAGTTCCCGTCGATGATGTCACCATGGATTATCTGACAGCTCTGCACGTTGCCGCACATTGTGGCCACGTCAGGGTAGCAAAGCTTCTGCTGGACCGCAAAGCCGATCCCAATTCTAGGGCTCTCAATGGTTTTACACCTCTGCATATTGCATGCAAGAAGAATCGAATTAAAGTAGTGGAACTTTTGTTGAAACATGGAGCTTCCATTGAAGCCACCACTGAGGTAATATTTTCTTTGAATGCTTGAACGTTAAATACTACTTCCGAAATCTAAATGTGTTCAATTTGTTTCTTGTTTCGACAACAGTCTGGTCTAACACCACTTCATGTTGCGTCCTTTATGGGATGCATGAATATCGTCATTTACTTGATTCAACATGGGAGTAATCCAGATGTCCCTACTGTTCGTGGAGAAACACCCCTTCATTTGGCAGCTCGGGCCAACCAAATCGACATCATTCGAATCCTGTTGCGCAACGGGGCTCATGTGGATGCAAGAGCACGAGTATGTCCAACATGCTCGACATTTAGTTTCAAATTATTCTATTGGAACAGTTAACATGCCCTAGACTATTGTCAAACTCGCTAATTCTCTCTGAAATCTACTTATGGTCATTCAGGAACAGCAAACTCCTTTGCATATTGCTGCTCGCCTTGGAAATTCGGACATTGCCGCTCTTCTTCTACAGCATGGGGCAGCTGTAGATGCCACCACCAAAGACATGTACACCGCACTTCATATTGCATCGAAAGAAGAGCAGGATGACGTGGCTTCTGTTCTTTTGGAGCAAGGAGCTGCCCTTACGGCCACCACCAAGGTTTGTAAATTTTCTTGAAATTCGTTGAAATTTTATCTGAAATTTGGCATCATGGATTATTTTTCATTGATACTTTGGATATTCGTTTTTGTTGAGCAGAAAGGATTTACTCCTCTGCATCTTGCTGCCAAATATGGTAACATGAAAGTTGCTCGTCTGTTGCTGCAGAGGGATGCACCGGTTGATGCTCAAGGAAAGGTACGCTTTTTCAATAATATGACGCACTTTTTTTGCCAGTATATTATATTATTATTATATATTTCCCTGACCAACTGACATTGTCGTTGGTCAGAGAAATTTGTTTGAAAACCTGGAAAAATCAGGAAAATTGAAGATGAAATTCCTAGGGCACCACTTGATAATATTAACATATTACATTGTGTGTAATATTACGGTCCAATTACATATCACTTATGAGTTTGCTTACTGTAACATTTTTTGGGGCTTCAAGCTATCAAGAATATAAAATGTAAACCTTTTTTCTTTACAAGTTTGTTTTGAAAAGGTTTATATTGAATTGAATAGGTTTTTCTTGAATAGAATAGGTTTATGTATACATGCTCTGAAAAACTTTATTGACAGAATGGAGTTACACCACTACATGTCGCTGCTCATTACGATCATCAAAATGTGGCCCTATTGCTCTTGGATAAGGGCGCATCTCCTCATGCCACAGCCAAAAATGGCTACACACCTCTCCACATTTCTGCCAAGAAAAATCAAATGGACATTGCAACAACTTTGCTGGAATATGGCGCCAAATCCAATGCAGAATCCAAGGTATGTACGCAACTCAAAAATCTAAAAAAACATGTTGAATTCGAGCTTACTTATATCTTTGTTTTCTTATTTTATAGGCTGGTTTTACTCCGTTGCATTTGGCAGCTCAAGAAGGACACACTGACATGAGCACGTTGCTGCTTGAACATCATGCTGAGCCCAACGCCAAGGCTAAGGTAAATACATTTTTTATGATGCTAATTTTCTCCAGATCAAAACCTGGCAGTTTTTTTTCTTTCTTACATTAGAATGGTCTTACACCATTGCATCTTTGTGCGCAAGATGATCGGGTGAACGTCGCTGCCATCTTGGTTAAAAGTGGAGCTGAAATTGACCCCAAAACCAAGGTAAGGTTTTCTTCAATTAATATGAAGTTCTTCAGCTTTTTTAGACCTACGCTCGTAAGTCATTGGCTATAAGTATTTATTTTCAATTGCGATGTAATCTTGCATGTCATTGAACTCCAACAATTTAAAAAGCGTCCATTAAATGCATTTTGTTACATTTCTAAAACTATTCCTCATCTTCACAGTTATACTCGATCTGTATTCTTTTTTACCAAGTATGGAGTTGCACTATTTTAGGAATTAGTAGAATATCAGTGCATCAATGAGCATTCGATTTGGTAGATAATGTGATATACAAAGGGTATTCATTAAATTTTCGCAAACATTTAAAAAAAAAATTAAACGACTGTATGGATTTGAATGAAATTTGTTGGAAAAAATTCTTCCATCATTCCTGAACATATTTAAACATTAAAAGATATGTTTCAAAAATTGCACATGCTTAAAATTTGAAAAGATAGATGGACTCCTAGGAGATAGGGGCTCAGCAGTGGTCTGTTGTTCGTTTTTTAGCTTTTGAATGGAATTTCATAAGCAGAATTGTGTGAAATGTTAAAGGTCCGAGTAATGTCCGAACGTTCTGTCTATAAGCGGACTGAAAAGCGACAGCCAACCGGGTTTTCTGAGCGAAGCATACACTCGCTGCCAGAACGATGGGAGAAATGCATCTCCTAAAATGAAATTATTTTTCTAATATTAGATGACGTTTACATGACGTTACCAAACTTCATTGAAATCCATATAGCCGTTTTAAAAAAAAAAAAAAAAAATTGCGGAAACCTAATGAACAACCCTCGTACATACCATAGTCTAAAATACATCACAAAAGATAAGACAGATTTTATTTTTCTGTTACCCTGGGTATCAATGTTTGGGTCTCAAATTATATAAAATTTCTATGCACTGATATTATCGTAATGTATTAATTTATATAGTAGATATTTATTATATAAGTTAAATGTAATAATACATATTGTTATTGTAATTTTAAAACTCCGATGGGAAAGCATGATGAAATTCCTTCAAACAAGACAAAGAGTTTTTTAAACATTGATAAATTAAACATTTCTGTTTTCTTCCTTTATACGTACTTAGGCTGGATACACACCTTTGCACGTTGCTTGTCATTTTGGCCAAATGAACATGGTTCGATTTTTGCTGCAACATGGTGTGGATGTTAATGCTGTCACTGCTGTGAGTATAATGTTTGATTTTTTTCTACACCAACCAATTGGTGCATCTAATTTAACATGTTTAATTCTGCTCATCTTAGTTGGGATATACTCCATTGCATCAAGCAGCACAGCAAGGTCATTCAGTCATCATTAATCTACTTCTTGAGCACAGAGCATCACCCAATGCAGTAACTAACGTAAGCACACTCTTCTGGCGTAATATCTGTTGCATTATTTATTAATTTTTTCTAGAATTGCTTGTGAACTGTTTTTTTTAAATGCTTTTATTGTTTATTTGCAACAGCAAGGGCAAACTGCATTGTCTATCGCTCAGCGTTTGGGTTACATCTCTGTGGTCGAAACCCTTAAAGTTGTTACTGAAACTATAATCACAACAACCACTACGACTATAACCGAGGAGAAATATAAGGTAGTTGCTCCAGAAACTATGCAGGAAACATTCATGAGCGATTCAGAGGATGAAGGAGGTAAGTCGAAAATATCTTTTTTAAAATCTTGCTTTTCTTTTACAAAATATTAATTAATGAAGGCTATGTTTACCTGAGTTTTAATTTTTGAATCACTCAAAGCCAAAAATCAGTTTATGGAAATTATCATTAAAATAAAAATAATTACGCTCTAAAATGTTACGATTTAAATCATAAAATATAATTTTTATTTACTTATATTATTTTAAATAATATTTAACAAGAATTATGCTATAAAATGTTATGATTTAAAACATAAAATATGATTTTTATTTATTTATATTTATAATATTTAAAAAAAAATTATTTAAAAATAATTATGCTCTTAAAACATTATCATTAATGACACTAAGACTATAATGTCATTAAAATTGTTTGAATTCATATAAATTATAGATTAAATGACCAGAATTTGATAACCGTATCATGTTGTGCTGTCATAGTTGAACTTTGTTGTAAATATGAAATTGCATTTTAACAAAGCTACGCAACAGCCCGTAATTGTATAGATTTTCTGTTTGGATATTAAAAATAAGGGCTACAGTACAAATTCACAATTAATCCATTTTCATTTAAATTTATCTATATATATACCATTTATTTTTGCTTTGATAGAAACTTGTTTTTGAATTTTTTCTTTTAAACAATATCCTCTTATTGCACTACCATGCATTCAGTAATTATTGACACTATCTCTGATATGATTGCATGCTTAATACTTGACACTGCTCACTGTCTTCAACTGTACCCGTGGTTTTTACTTTTACATATTAACGATGTTCTTATTTTGAGCAATATTGGCATGCTGCTCCCCATATTTATCCTACTCTTGCTTGACAATCTTTACAATATCTACACTACTCACTTTTAAAAAAAAATTCACAACAATAAAACAACTTAACACTCAGTTTTGTGGTCATTTGAGAATTGGTGTACCAACACTGAAGGTTATTTGTTTATAATTAAGGTAGTGTCTCAATCTTAGTTTGATTGACCCATTATGCATTTTGTGATTAGGTATGCTACAGGTTCTTTGTATTACTACAACACATGGTTAAAAAACAAATTTGTTCTAAGATGCAGAGATTGGTAGTAAGCAAATGGCACAGATTAGGGGTTCTGTAGCATTTCTAGGGAAGATATGTTATTTTGTTTTGTTCAAATATTTGAAGGGATAAATTAAACTGTTGTAGAAAGAAGTTGACATGCACAGCCTATATACATGTAACTTAATTATGGAAAAAATCAAAATATAAACGCTAAATGTAGCATTGGCCTTTTTTAAATTTTTATAAATGTTATAATTAGTATCTATGGTTATATTTTCCATATAATAACATGAAAGTTTTGCCCGTTGCCATCTTCAGGTTTGTTTCAGAGTTTAGTTGTTTAGTTGCAGTATAGATTGAACTGTCCCTTGAATTAAATGAAAAAAAGCTGTTCTGGGTGTGTATTGAACAGACAATTTGCAGCTTTTTCTTAAAATACAGGCAATGACTTGTCTCTATAGTGGTGTTTAAAAGATCAATTCTTGCAGTCTAAATCATGAAACCCAAGTCAAAGATGATGACCATTATTGCATTTAAAGTTTTTAAACCTGCATTCATGGAATATCCCCAACTCATTCAGTGCAATTTTTAATATTTAGTCGAGGTTTAGAAGCAATTTCCGTAAGTTTTAAGTAAAATTTCAATAAATGTTAATTTTATTTTTTTTATTATTTTACGTAAATTTCCATATATCTTGGTAAATACATAATCTTGTCAGATATTGACTGTACAAGGCCTTAAATGTATGCTATTTGACAGAATTGGGCACGAATTGACCTGTATTAGTGCTCGCCAACTTAAATGAACTAAACGTTATTGCCGCAGCTAAGCGCTGCCTTACTTAATTTTGGTGGCCTAATTTTTTATATTACATTATATAATGGAATCATGTTTAAAGGTCAGCCAAGCTGCCCACATGATCATAACGAACTTAGTTTCTTCGCATGTGTTTTGTTCCTTCGATTTTGAAAATTTTTGCCCGGGACATTGAACGATAACATCGGCATTTGACTTTTTTATTTATTCAGGCTGCCATGGTTGAGTATTTTAATCAAAAACTTACCTATTTGCACAATAACAACAAATCAT
>JAQGBX010005061.1:0-14298 GCA_034698745.1 Megaphyllum sjaelandicum | reverse complement strand
AGTCGTTTCATCAACTGAATCCATTGGATCAGTCGTTTCATCAACTGAATCCATTGGATCAGTCGTTTCATCAACTGAATCCATTGGATCAGTCGTTTCATCAACTGTATCCATTTGATCCGTCGTTTCAACACCTGAATCGATTTGATCGGTCGTTTTGTGGACGGCAACAAACTTTTCAAATAATTTCACAGCATTGCTTTCTTCCTTTTGTTTCGCAGCTGAGCAACCCATCAAATTGCATAACAAATTGGGCCGAAACACATTTTGTTCCTCAAACTCAACGTTAATGAGCTATAACCACTTCGGCAACACTACATACCGAGCTCCAATCAGGAGCCCAAAACCGCAAGCATGCAGTGGTTAGCGAAATCCTGGAAGTTGGGATGACCGTCTCGATGGTTCAATAAATCACGATCCAAGTACGTTTCGCAGAGCGCCATGTTATGAAATTTTAATAAACTACTTCGTCTATAATCCACTTCATTATGCAAAGAGGCTTCGCCAGCCTCGAAGTGTCTTCGAAACTCACCGAGGGGGGTGCGCACTTTGGGTTGGGGCCCACCCTCCCCCGGCCCCGGTGCTGAAATGGCAAATTCTCCGATATTCAAATAAAAAAAGACCCACAAAACCAGTTAATTTCGACGAAACTGAATCTCGTCGAAGAGATGGGCGAACAATGGGGCAGAGGGCGACTCGGAGTCGGTGGCGACCGGTAATCGCAATCGACTTCCGAGCGCATATATTGCCAGAAAGCAATCTTGCCAAGGAAGAACGAAGGGGTACAAAAAAAAGAGAGGGGAAAAGGAAATGAAGTAAAAATGGGAGATTCAACCGAAAAAAAAAGGCGTGAAAAAATCCTGAAAAAATTGCTGGGCTCAGCACCACATTGTCTTTTTTTATCAAATGCATCAGATTGACTGACACCTTAACCTAGCTCGGGTGCGATAACGGACTGCATTTATGCAGAGGAGATGGGCGAATGGCGAAACAAGTTGCCTTAAAAAAGTGCTTCAATAAGGTGAAAAAACCGAAATGAACCCATTGTATGGAAACAGTCGGACCTAAATTAACAATGGAGAGTGGGTTATAACTCGTTGAACGAGATACGGATAGAAGATGGAAATTATAGTGGGGATAGCGCAAGCAGCTAGGTCTCTTTCAAAATTTCAGACTTGTTCCTATATATGTAGACATTTCCTCCAGTCTGTCTCCTGGGCATGTACATTGCATACAGTGGAGCATCACCAAAAACTCGATTTCTACTAATTTCTGATAGTACGAGCTCATTTCCAGTCCTCGTTCTAGGGAATCAAACGAGTCACGTTAAATGCATCGTTTAAAGGCGAATTCCGAATTCGGATATTACAATTTTTAAGTCAAAACTAATAAATTTTCGAGTTCCCGGGCATTCGAGATATATCTTATAACGAATGTATACGAATGTACAGCGGAACATATGTTCCACTGTACATGTACATGTGCAGGAGACCTTTTTTAGATTGTCTAAAGTTCGTTTAAACATATCACATCTCGAATACCTGGAAACTAAAAAATTAATTTGTTTTAATCATACATTTGTAATAAATTCACTTTATACAAATTTATGATCATATGAAGTCGTTTCCAGTCTTAGTCTTAGGGAAATCGGACGAATTAATGTTAAATACTTCGTATATGACTAAGTCCGAATTTGGATATTACAATTTTTGGGTTAAAACTAATAAATTTTCGAGTTCATAGGCATTCGAGATATATACATGTATCTTAAAACGAACCTTAGACAATATGAAAAAGGTCTCCTGCACCTGAACAGTGGAACATCATAAAGAAGAACTGATCATTAAGCAGATGATTGCGGAAACTTTGTGCACACCAATCGTATACAATTAATTCGAGTATAGTTATTCGTGACAATTTAATAAGCGAAGATACAAATTAAGCATACAATCTTCTATATATATATATATATATATAAAGAAGAGATGTATGTATGTATGTATGAATGTGGGTGACTTAATGGGCGAAAAGTGTTTGCACGAAGCGCCTTTGCTGAAGTGGGATGAGGGTGCTTTCAACAAGGGGGCGCTGCGGTCATGATTTGTTCATTAGGCCTACTTCGTCGCTTCAGCAGGTTGTACTGGAACTATACACTACTCTGCCATTTCGTCGGACAGGGAGTTAACGCCGGGGAAAAGCCGGACCTTCCAGCAAGTATTTTTATATTACAGTATAAATACCGTACAGTGTACATGTATATTCAGTACTGTGCACGATATGCATTTAACATTACCTTTCAGAAGTCCAATTTTAGACGCCATCAACATGTCCTGTTAGGAGCGGACAATGCCCAGAGATGGCGCTGATCTTCCACGAAGCGTTTGCAGCGGCAAAGTGCGGCGCAAGCATGCATTCGGAAGATAAAAAAAAACTAATTGCCTATCTAAGTAGTCTTTCAAGATGAGAAAAATAGACGAAATAGGCAACAAAGAGCGTTTTCAGACTGTTAGCCACTTCATCACGCTTTTGATAGTACTCAAAATTGCTCGGGAAGGACGAAGACCTCGGCGTAAAACCTCATTAATCTGGTGGAAAAATAGCTTTACCACCTACCATTACAAACGCACTTAGACGCTTGTCAACATTTCAACTCACCTAGGACAATAAGCAAGAAAAAAGAAAAAAAAGAAGAATCCATTCTTCAGAGTCGCTATGGGTGAATTGCTCTGGATTTCCAAAACACGAGTCGAGGAAGGGTCGTCCTTGTCCGTCACAGCGCCGGCCCCTCCCCATTTTATATGAAAGCAATTGTAAATGCGCACGGGCGTTCTGGTCAGCATGCAGAAGACTAGGTTCATCCAAGACGATGATTGTCCTAAGACCAATTTATTTCCGCTTCGGATGGAGTCCAAAATGGTTTTCGCGCAATTGTTCATTCGTGATAAATTCGAAGGAGAGCAATGTCAGCTCCATACATGCCTCCATTAGGCTTTTTACAAATAACTGCGGAATTGAATGGCCGTGGCCAGCAGTGTGACCCACTAAACTCGTGGACTAAGAAGCCCCATTGTTCCCGGCATTAAAAAAGAAAGAAAAAAGAGTTGGAAATGCTCGTCCAAAAAAGATTGCCCCATCCACTTTGCGATCTTACCCAAATTGGCACGCCTTAATTGTCCAATAAAACAGCTTTAGACGTTAAAGTGTAAAATGCATTGTGAGAGGCTTCATCCCTTTGAAAGCCCTTCATTGTTCGATATTGTGAGTGTTTGGTGAGGGGGATTCGTTTGGAGGAATGTGCCACAGGATGGCCTTAGAAACTGATAAGCAGGAAGCGGAGCAATTCTACTCCTCACAGAAACCCTTTGAGGAACATTGATGGCGCAGACATCGCATACTTCTTTGCTGTCATCGCCTCGCTAGGGCACGCGTTTATTGCTGAAAGCTTTAGTGTGGTAGGAAATAGTGTGTGGAGGAACGATAACTTAGCAACAAAATACTGCACTTTTGGGTAAATTCACCGACAACAACCTTGTCTGGACATTTTTTTTTGCCTTGTCCATGCAGGTTCCTTGGGGAAATCAGTGTCCAGCCACCATATAACCGTTTACTACAAAATAAGGTACATGTATTTGCAATCAAGGTCATAACTGTGTGTTTACAGTATACATAATGTCTGTTGCACTGTTTGGGTGGAGGGGGAAGTGTCATAAACACAAATAATTGGTTTTGCATAGCAAATACTAGTAGCCTACATGTACTTAAAATGGAACAGTTGATTTACTGTGCTGCCTCTGTGCTGCCTGCAGAAAATTTGAGAAACTACTGTGAGAGTATTCGACAATATGCTGAATATTGCAGTTCAAATATATATTGCACTCCCGTGCCTTAGAAAAAATAACAACCCCAAACAAACATATTTCAGTTCTAAAAGAAATAAAATTCATGAAATTCACCCACCGTAGACTCTGGCGAGGATCTGTTGACATCGGCCATTTTGAATCGATTACAGCGCCTCTATACATTCCCATCACAGTTTTCGTAATACCAGTATGCCGACACCGTGGCGGCACTTTTGATGTTCTTGTGGCAAAAAAGCGACTGCACACGCCCCGTGGCAGTGTCTTAAAACCACCTTATGCACGCCATTAGACACGATAAATTAATTTGTATTTCAAAGACTGCCACCGTGCGGCGCTGCGAAATAATGCCACCAAGAAAAGCGACGAGCCCGCATGCCGCGTACTATATGGCATTGCTGGAATTCCTAACGAAACAGTACTTCCGTTAAATTTCGTAAGCGAACTACACACATTTTGTGAATATTTATAATAGTTGTCTGATGTTCAAGGTTAGCCAGAAATACAATTTGTCCTCAAGACGACATTTCTCCCCTGGCATAATGCATTATGTACAATTTGGAAAAATACTGTAAATGCACGCGAGCCTCAATTATCATTCGGGGGTAATGCCCTTGGACGCATTCTGACGTCAATCTTTTTTCTGCAAATCTGAATGCACGAAATAATGAGGGTGTTTCGCCCCCTTAAAAGACTCCATCAATAATAATCCGCGAGAGCATATGCTCGGTGCAGGCACCTACATTGTGACAACTGGATATAATGGAGATAGAAACTGCAATTCCAAAGATAATTGCCTTTGCAACCTCAATTAAGACTTATTTCCAGAGCGTGATAATCAGATAACCACAATTATGCAGGGCTGTCCTAGGCGGAGGGAGAGAAAAGACTTAAGTGAAAATTAAAGCACTGCATCCAGATCGTATCATCTCCAAAAACCAAAAATATACAACGAAAGCTGACTGCGGAAACAATGCTTTTTGTATGTTGGCCTACAGTACAGTAGAACTTCCGGACAAAATTTCTGTTGGCTCAAAAGTGGCCAACGAAAAAACGTCATCAACAGAATTTTACCAAATGACGTCATCATCAGAATTGTAATGAAAGACCTTAGCATCCGAAGATGTCAGCATTCAGATAATGACAACATTTTTTTGTAAATTCTGTTGATGGCAACATCTGTTAAATGAAAGCATCCGAATTTCAACAAGTAAAGTCATCATCAGAATTTTTAAAATGACTTCATCACCAGTAATTTTAATGAAATACATTATTATCAGAATTTTTATGAAAGACCTCAGCATCCGCATTTTAATGAAAAACTTCAACATCAGAATTTCAATGAAAGACATCAACATAAGATTTATTATGAAAGATGTCAGTATTCTGATGATGACAACATTTTGGTAGATTCTGATGATGGCAACATCTGGTAAATTTTTGATGATGGCAACATCTTTTAAGCTCTGATGATGACATCATCATAGTAAATTATGACGTCATTATAAAACTTCTGTTGATACATGCCGATATTTGTAAAATTCTGATGATGACGTCATCTTCCGAAATGTAATGAATGACCACATCATCAGAATTATAATGAATAACGCCATTTACTAATCACCACCAGACTTATAGTTCTATGTTGAAATTTCAGGATAGCAGTATATGCTGGTTGGGAGGTTTTTTTTATGCATTGAACAGGTCGCATCAGGTCGTTATAATATCGCATCAATTGACGAGATGTTTCGTTCCACAAGACACGAGTCGGAACCTATGAAATTGTCAGCTTGTGATCTATTATAAACACTTGGCATCTTCAGAAGTGATGCTGCAGCTCTGGCAGAAAATGCATGGAAATTGAATTCTGACCGAACGGAATGCAAACTTATTTAATCATATTTGATAAGGCAGCAGGCATGACCATAGTTTTCTATTTGTCACGGCACACGAAGTTAAACAAAAACCTTTTGGACGAAAATAAACGATAATGGTCATTCATAAGGAGTTTGTCACAGTACGTGCGTTTGTATATTTATACTTGGCGCAGTCACGCAGACCTTTCCGCCAACAGTATTGGAGGTCTGGCAAGTCTGGCATAATTGGTAAATAATGAACAATGTGTCGCCTGGCATGTCACCGAGTCTCTCCAACCAAACTTGTTATTTGCCATGGCATGTATTTGTGGCAAGACCGACGACAATATTTACTCTGGCAGATCTAATTCCGCATATTTTACAAAATGGCAGAAAAGGTTTTGTAAACAAAGGAGTATTGCTACGATAGTCATTGATCGCTCACTTGCTGCAACGATCTAGCTTAAGTAGAATGAGGTTTTTGTGAAAAGAATGTTTAATTAACCCATCGTTTCAAAGGATTTGGAAAAACTTAAAACTATGTTGGTCGGTTGGTTGTAGATGTGGATGTATGTGCATGTACATATAGTATGAAGTTGAACGTTATCGTAATATAATTTTAACTTTGAACTTACTTGTAGTTGTGGATGTACATGTTGTATAAAGTATCTCATTTTGTTGATTATTCATGACATCATAACTTTATAAAATAAATACATGTAGATTGGATGTTATCGTACTACGCTGTAGAAGCGACGCAACTCAAGTTAATGCATTTTCTGCTAAATGGCAGTACAATTTTGAAAAATGTATGCTGAGTTGTGTCGCTTCTGAAGCGTGATATGGTCATTAAAAAGTAATTTTAAGCTCTAAATCAAAAGAAATCAAACTCTTTTTCGTTAATTAACAACGACGAAAGCACAAATTTCGATAAAAACTTTGAAAAAAATTTTTACAAATCATTTCGAGAAACATGTACAGAGCTCAAAATGCTTGCAATTGTTTTGGAACCCCAACCGGTAATGTATTCATATTAATTTTTATTTGCTTGAAAATATTACTAGCAGTGGAACACAAAATGATTAATGACAAACCGGAAATCAATGAAAATAATACGTAATGCTGAGGAAAAACACATAATCATGACTTTCTAATAAATTATAATGTTTTGTTGATATGACATACATGTATTCGACCCTTGCGTAAAGCGCCATCTTTTTTAACTCAACCCATTAGCCACTCGCTTTATACGAATTTCTGATAGCACGAACTAATCCCCAGAACCCCATCCTAGGGTATGGGCGAACAATGTTAATTTCGGCGAGCTCCAAATTCGGATATTACAAATTTTCAGTTAAAACGACTGAATTTTCGAGTTCCCAAACATTCGCGTTATGTTACTTTTGGCAATATGAAAAAAGATCCGCTATTAAGGGTAATTCCCCGATAAAAGTTGCAGGACCTTCCCATTCATAAACACGGAGTATACATGGTGATTTTTAGAATCAGTACTGTACCATGTCTTTATACTTCGATTGGTTGGATGGTAGAGTAGGTTTTAGGGCGCATGGGCATGCAACACGGATCATAGGACACATAGGAGAAAAAAAGCAACATGATGGGGCTGACCCATGTTGAAACCATGTTTCGTCTGATTTCTGACATGACGAACTTCGGTTTAAACGAACAAACTGCGAAGTCCGACCAAACTTCGATAAAACTATAATTTTTTAAACAGCTAAAACCATGTTTAAACGAACTAACTGTGACGTTCGACTGTATAGTGGCTTAACTTCCACGATCCTGCGCCATAGGGCTTCTAACTCTCATAGTTCATCCGATACCCCCAACTACAACTACGAACAAATATCTGCAATCTCCAAAGCGCTAATCACGCATTTACAACAAATCACTGGACGTATTTAACTAAAGACGACAAGCTTTTAAGGTCCGTTTCCAAACATGTCTATAAGCATTTCGGGCAGCGAAGCATCGATTATTCGATGTTTATCAACCTGACACCACGATGTTAATCCAGCCACATCCCTAATTGCCTGTCCAAAATCCGAAATAACAGCCTTTTGTCCCCATAAAAGCGCAAAGTGCTTGTTTTCTCGCGAGGCTGCTTTTAGGGCGCTGGAGTAACGGCATATTTTCTTTATGGCAAAAAAGCTGCTTTCAGCGTCGTCCATATCTGATATAGATTGGCTTAAATCTAATTAGTGTTTTCTGTCTCTGGGCTTTTGTTCGACGCAAATTAAGCTCGCTTTTATCACTAAGACGATTTGGCCAAAAGCCTAACAGATAGAACCGACCGCAAAAAAAAAAAGCGCAATAGCCTTCCTCGGGTGGCATTTTTTGCCTTCCACCAGAGCATTTTTTTTATCAAATTAATTAATTGATAGTTAGGTGAGAATTGAGAAACGTTAATGGGAAACATCGTTTATCGACATCAATTACTCGCGCTCGCGATATATATATATAAAAAAGGGGCAAAGGGAGTTCAGGGAGAGTCCTAATTAAGACCCGAGATAATCATTTGAATTCCTCCATTCGGTTAATGACCAAAAAAGCAGCTTTTGAAAGACTTCCTCAACGGCTATCCGCAGTCCGTGGCCAAGATGGCCTTTGGAACATTAGCCGAGCAGCTCCTCGAATGGCTGATGCAGACGTCCGGCGCGTCCGCTAATGGCCTCTTAACGGCCTTTCGGAGAAAACTTATTTACTCAATTCTGCTCCAAAGGGCCCTCCAAAAACACTTTCCGGGGACGAAAACTCCCGTGATTAGCCGATGGTCAGCCGGCAGCACTCACTTGGCTGCGGAAATCGGAGAAAAAACAATGACGGCCAGATTGAATTAAAAGAGCTTTAGAAAAGAAGTTTACTACATCCGTCCTCAGATGACGTTAATTTCTACAACGGTAATTCCCAATAAACCAGTCCGAACCGATCACTAACGTGCATTTTTTTGGATACATATAGGCCAGCGTGCTATATTAAGTTTTCAATTTTCAAAGTAGTAAACAAATATAGCTTTCTCTCAGAATACAATTTAAGTAAAGCGGGCCCAGACGAGGCAAGTTGTTTTGTGAGACTTTGATGATCTTACCCAAATTTTATATCTAAACAAAATTGCAATTAGGCAGTATTGAAATAAAATTTGGTTAACGTCATCAAAGTCTCACGAATAAATAATCCTGCAATCCTAATCACTTGAAGAAATGAACCACATCGGGGGGTAAGATAGTTACTTTTATAAACTTTATATTTTACAGACTAGTTTGAAACTTTCAAATGCCTATTTCAATAAAAATTGTACAGGATTTGTATTTTAATAAAAAAAATTCAACTTCATGTTTGTTATAAAAATTATTTTTATCCAATAAAACAATTTTCGATACGATTAAGTTTGTTGAAGTTATGCAACAGTTTACTTTGTGGGTTCTCGTCTTATTATGCATATTTAATCATAAAATGTAAATGAAACTAATCTATAAACAACGTGCATGCAAAATATACGAGAGGTGTTCATTCAGTTTCCACTATAATTAAAAATAACGGCTTTATGGATTTCAATGAAATGTGTTGGAAAAATTCTTTCATCATTCCGAACATATTTCAACATTCAAAGACGTTTCAAAAACTGCACGTGCTTAAAATTCTAATGCAAAGATGGACTCTGAGGAGATAGTGAATCAGCAGCGGTCTGTTGTTCGTTTTTGAACTTTCGAAGGCATTTCAAGACAGAAATGTGAGATGTTTAAGGTCCACGTAATGTCCAAATGCTCTAACGTTCGGTTTATGAGTGGATTGAAAAGTTTAGAAACGGAAAGATAACTGTGAAAAGTGCTTAGAAAGTGGACGGCCAGTCTCGAGCAGAAATGCTGATTTGAAAGTTCTGCCTTAAACGATGGTAAAAATGAAAAATGCATCTCCCAAAATGGATTTTTTTTTTAAATAAAAGATGACGTTTACATGTTTTTCTCTACCAAATTCCGTTAAAAATCCAACACCCCTCGTAGTTGAATTAAACAAAAATTCAACAAAATGTATAAACAATTTTTTTCATAAAATTGGTGGGCGGCACATTCTTCAGATTTTAATTTTGATTTGATATTAATTAAATGTATATGACCGACTTACTGCGCTTGCATATTCATGATTTCATAATATGAGTGAATAATTTAAAATATATTTAACATCCAGTGCTTCAAATTATCCCATATGATAAAGAAATATTGAATTGTGTTTATAGATTCAGGCAATTTTTAAACGAAAAACGTATTTTAATACGCTGTATCAAACCGTAAATTTGCGATGCATTTCTTAATTAGTATAAATTTAAAAACGCAATGTCACAAAACATCTTTACTGTGTGTTTGAAATCGATTGATCGACTCAATCAACTATTCTACTTTGTTTATCCACGGAATGCAACAGCCGATATCAATTTTGCATTAAAAGGTTTCGTATAACAACAAAACCAAATCACAAATTAATTTTTCAACATGTTAGGACTTGGGGAAATGTAACTAAAGGAGCGAACACGAGCTAGTTCAAAATTCATGATGAACATTTAATACGCAAGCAAAGTGCAAGAGCCCCTGAAAATGGGCAATCAATGCTAGCACCAATGCAGATAGGGAATGCCTATACAGTAAAATCTGTAAAAGTGACCACTTGTTTATGTTGACCACTTTTTAGTGGTTTTATTTAGTGTAAATTTCCTTCATAAAAATTCTCTGTGTATTGACCAGTGTGTGTTGTCTTTTTTTGTAATTTTTACATTCCAAATGTACTTAAAAAATTACCAGTTAACAGATGAGTCACGTTAAATCTTTCTTTAACCCTTGGGCATGATGATTCTGTACTTTTTTGGTTTTGTGTTTTTTTCTACGTTGATTACAGTCTACATGTAAAAGTGCAGTGTACAAGTTCATTATTTTAATTTAATTCAGGCATTTTTTTTATAGTGACCACCAATGAACAGTGACCAACAAAGTATTTTTTGTGGTCACTCTTAACAGGTTTTTATTATAATTGAATATTTCTAACTTTAGTTGCTAAGCATAGTGATTAATCCTTTCGTCGAATAAACATGCTCTATTTTTCTTAAAGGAAAAAAAGGGCTCGCAGCTTAGTTTTTATTTATCAGCCTTCAAATTAATGAATCCTATCATTGTCTAGCAACAAAAATTAATCCCAGCTAGAAAATCGAATATCAGTTTTTGTTTCAAATTATTGCATCATTTCCCCATATGAACATTGTACATGTACATGTATACGCACTATGTTTTTATTCCGTGCGATATTGCACCACGTTGAAGCACTTCCAAATAAATTAATTCGACTATAAATTTGAAAACAAAGCATGCGAGATGTTGAAGATAAAACAGGCCGTATGAATAGAAAATAAGATAAACCCGAAGTACTAGGTTATTAAATTTTCTTCTCAACTTCAGAACTAACGATCAAGCGCTAATAGCAAAAAGTTACGAATTATTTGCATACGCCACGAGCTTCGCAACAACGACAGAATGTTGTTTCTTGAACACATCGAAAAGCAGCTACCGTTCTCGAAAATGACTTTAGTGAGAGAAAAAAAAACTAATTTCCTTTGTAATGGCAAAACCTACGAGGGGTAACATTTTAAGAAATCAAACAACATCAGCTCCAGATAGCTCAGAGATAAAAAAATATGACCGTATACGAGTGGCTAAGGAGATAAAGAAAAATAATCCAATCTCATCAATATTATATAAAAATGGAAAGTCCAGGAAATGGCCTCACGAAATTCGCACAAAAACCTGGATCAGTTCAAGGCGCTTCGAGAGGAGAAAACTATGATTTATGAGTTTCGTTCACAATAACGTCGGCCGAGGCATGGCAAACGTCGATAGACTTCGCATTATTTGTTCAGCTCAATTTTTCCCCTGGCTATTTTTTTTTGCCTCAAAAAATATTCTTCAAATTTCCTTTTAAGATTTCGAGTGTTTACTTCCATGTTCTGCGACCCGATTGGGTGTGTTTATCTTCGCGCGAAATCAGCTATTATTTGCTTTTTTTATAATGATAATAAAGTATAAGCCGCTTAATTCGATCACGTTGGTTCAGCGATTTTGGGTGCGAGCTAGCACAAAGAATGCTTACTTTTGACGTGCTTCTTTCAGCTTCTTTGGTGCACAAAATAAACGCTCATATCAGCGTGATGGTCAGTGTGTTTGGTGGCGCCACTGCATGCTTTATGCTAGGTGAAACATTCCGCTTAAAACCTTCCACAAGCACATTAGCATCTCATGATGAGGGCAGGACACGTTTTTACGGTACATATGCGGCATACAATCGATGGATACACTTTTGACCAATGATGTGTGCAACACTGTGTCTTAAAAATCTGCTTTCGGATTTCCAAAACGGAATGATACATTCTCGAAAAATTATAAGCGCCTCTTGTAAGCTCAGCCTAGCTCGGCTATGCTTTCCATTGTGTGCGCCCTCATCTAAAAATGAAGGCCGCATTCTTATCCCGCTTGGTTGCGCTAGTGTACGCCGAGTGGTAAGCCAATGCAATAAGCATTCTTTGTGCTCGCACCCTTTGACCAAAATAGATGATGATGGTCAAAAACACGCTATTAAAAGACTGCCCTTAACAAGAAGTATTTGTTTAATGTTTTAAAAATGCATATACTGTATTTAATATTGCTAACAATATTAGATATGTATTTAAATATTTTAAAAATTATATTTATAAATCCAAAAAATTGTAAGTAGTGTAACATGTTGCGTATTTGCTGCAACAGCTGTAATTTAATTTTCTAAAATACGCAGATGCATTATAGATGCACGCCTGCTTGTTGTCCAAACATGTCCGTGCTTGTATGAAAGCTGCTCAGACATGTTTCAGGCAATTGGCTTATGAACACATGGGGAATTAGGAGAAATGATCGAAGTATGCGACAAGTGACCGGCTTAAGCAACTTTTCCATATAGGACAGCATAGGAAAAAATCCGTTCTGAAGGTTTTGATCGAATAAAATGGCTGACCGAATTAAGCGTGATCGAATTAACAGGATTTCACTGCAATAATAAACAAGAATCACAGGAAAGTGGATTTCAAGCGCCAGCAGTCAAAGTTGTTGCCGTCAAAAACTGATGGATTTCGGGTGTCGGAGATTAAAACTCCCATCTGTGTCAAATAGCGTGGTGAGAAAAATAATCCGGCTCTGGAGTTGGAGCATTTAGCGTGGACATTTTTATCACAAAATCCCTCCTGGCCATCTGGGAGCTGGCAACCAGGCCAAGAAGCTGATTATCGTTGGTCGATCGATAATGGCTTTACTTAACTAAAATATCAATAAAGGGAGGAAAACTAGACTCGTTTTCAATTTCCTTACGTGCATGCCATTCCTGGGACCCAAAGAAATATCCGACGTATTGCAGTTCGCCAAAAAAATTCCATAAATCAGATTTGGCCAGAAATTCATCAAAACGGCGTTCTTATCTGCAGCTGGGGGAATACGTGCATTCGGCGGGGGCCAGAGTCAATAAAAGGGAACGGTACCCCGGGGCTATGTACTGCACTTAACGAAAACGGATAGCATCGTTACCGGGCCTGGAGGTTTGCAGCGTGCCAACAACAACGAAAATTCGTCCTATATCGACTATAATCGTTTTCATCTTAATTTGATGCCTACTGCGCTTCCACCTGGTGGCAGTTTTCTTAATGGCATTTAAATTGTCTGCCTAATTTAAGCAGGTAAGACAACTACTTATATTCAATGTCAACAGCTTTGACCAAATTGCTACAAATTATAGCGACGTTTCGGCACCATGTGCCTTTATTTAAGCATTGATATTTGATAGATTATATTACCGACCACATGATGATGTCGAATAAAACCACTACTTCCGCTTTAAAGGTGCTATTCAAAAAGGACGTCCTCATGCATGTAAGGGGTAGGGGGGACGGGGATGAGAGACAGGGGGAGGGAGGGGGGTATGCCCAACTGATTCGTCCTCTTGAAAAAAAAAATGCCTAATATAATCAATTCTCAATGAAAAAGGAAAATTGAGCGCAATATCGCATAGGTGATCAGTTATAAATTGCAAAAGTCTGTAAACAGGGCTACTACCCTCAGTCCTGAAAAACCTGAAAAAGTCAGAACTCGAAAGCTCTATCAGGGTCCATTTGAAAAATATTCATTTTTCTCGAGCGAAAATTTTCAACCTTTTTTGAGGTCAACTTTATAAATTTTTCCACGTTTTCTTGAGGACAAATTTACAACATTGTCCACCATTTCCCAAGTACAGATCTTCAACATACTCAACTGTTTTCGAGTAAAGATTTTCAAAATTTTCAAGATTCTGAGGAGAAATTTGCAAAATTTCCAACAGATTCTAAGGACAAACTGGCAAAATTCTTAAACTTTTCAGAGTAAAATATTTACGTTATCAGAGTACAACATTTACGTTTTCCGAGTACAAATTTTAAAAATTTTCGGAATACAATTTATTAAAGTTTAGGCCTTCCGAATAGGGGTGGGGGATGAGAGGGAGGGGGGTCCTGCGGACACAATGCGGACAGG
>JAQGBX010005060.1:0-14300 GCA_034698745.1 Megaphyllum sjaelandicum | reverse complement strand
GGTTAGCCCTGTTGGCTACCTCTTTGTTTTGGGGCCGACCTTGTGGTTTAGGCCGGCCTGGAATTCGGCGCGTTTTGTTCGGCAATTGTAAGCTATTTGGGCTATGCCCCTTTTGTTCTTTAAGAATAAACCGTTTAACGTTCATCCTACTCGTCTGTGCTCTCTCCCCCGCCGACGGTCGAGTCGGCGGTTATTACAGTTGTCAGGTATATTTTTCCTGAAACGTAATTTCAAATATATATTTTGTCTAGATTGACACACATTCGAAGACTTTGCTATGGTTCACTCTTAGGGAACAGGTAATTTGAGAAAATTTCCCATGTCCTCAATGTTTGTGAATTGTGTTTTTTTAGACATTGCTTTGCTTAATTTCGTTTCAGTGTGAATTGTTGCAAGCCTTGCTCATCTATTTTAATGGAAAACCTGGTGATGCTAGGATTTTTCTTATTCTTCTGAAATCTTTCCGGGTAAGTAAATCTTTTCAGATCTAATTAATCTAATTCATTTTCAGATTAATAGTTTCTGTAAAATTATCTTGGCACTCTTTTAGGAACATGGTTTTGGATGGCAGCAACTCCATACTTACCGTTTTGATGTAAATTTGGCATCTCAAGACATCTTACAATCGATTGGGTAAATATAGTTTTTGAGTTGTGGATTCTAGATATATCATTGACAAAAATGTTTAAAATACCACTGTTTACCATTTTTTTGTCTTTTTCTAAATTGAAAAGATCACACATTCCGAGATGGATAATTTTCATGTTAATAATTTCGTTTTTCTGTCCAATTCAGTTTGCATGATTCTCACTTTTGGATTTCTGCAAATTTTGCAACTTTATTTTATATATAGGTACCTGGAATGTTTAATTTTGTTGCAAACTCTCAATCTGCACACACTAGACGATTCAAGAGACGTGTAACTATCATTCAGTTTGTCTAGAATTTTTCTGATGCATAATAATTTATTTTCATTTCAACTTTATTTAGGAACCATGAATACTTTCTCTACAAAAATAAAAGTGTATGGAAGGTAGATGCAGTCTGACAATTTTTTGAAAACTTTTCTAATCTTACCTATGGATTGCATTCCAGAAATAATAATAATAAATTAATAATTACAATGGGGAATTTTAAATTTGTTATCCACTTTTTTTCATTTTAGGATGTTGATACCATCATTTGCCGTCTGGCATCACAACGGGAGCCCTTGGGAAAGCTTGTTTCGTTGCTTTGTCTGTCTTGGGCAGTAGTTCGCTTCTACGTGCTTGGCAATGATTCACCAAGTCATGGCGTTACTGCAGGCTTGGGGGAGTCTGCGCTACAGCTTGGAGTGTTTGAGTTTATCCACTCGATGATTTTGCACCGCACTTTCCAGGGCGATGGTGTAAGCATTGCTTTTTTTGAATTTAAAACTCTTAATATTTTAGATTAAATTTCAACGCTTTTTCTGTTTAGCCAATCCCTGTCACAGCTCGGTCCATTATCGCCTGGTTGCTTTCATCCCTGCTCTCCAAGTTTGATGAAAGTTCATTGGGAAACACTCAGGTGAGACCAAGTGGCAATTTCTTAAAATCACTTGAAATATAACAGCACAAATTAGGGTACTGTACTTATCTCGTAAGTTTTAACATGTAAAGACCATTAGCAAAAAAATATTTAAAGATGAACTTTGGATTTCAAAGTACTATATATTACTACATATATTAATGAAAGGTTTTTTGAAAATACTATCATGCTTCAGAAATGGGGAAACTCCATAAATCAACTGCAATAATGTGCCATAATTAAGTAAACTACAGTTGGAATAAATTGTAACAAAGATGAGACTTGATTTGCCTTACCTAAAAAAACCTTAGTTATCAACAAAATAGAATGAACATACACATTTTTAGAAAAGAAATTCTCTCTTTTACCAAACTTGTTAGTATTTTCAAATCAATTTTGCAGTATATAACTTTGAAAAAATAAATACTGTTATTTATCTACCTACTGCGGTTCTAGCATAGGAGTGCTACATTTAATTTTTTTTGTTTCAGTCACTCTACATGGTTGCTGGAGAATTGCTCAAGGACCCAAAGGTTTCTGAAAGGTTTTGGGAACAGGTCAGTTAGCCTGATTTAAAAAATCTTGTGTTGCGGAATAGGTTTTTGAGATAAGCCATTTAGGGATGGGGCGATCGTAATTAAGAGATAAACTCTTTAAAATTTCTTATAACTTGCATGTGATCCTATTTTCTTTTTAAATTAGACGTAAAGCTCCTAAATGTGCAAAGGATTATGGAATGATTTCAATTTGTTCTTTATTGTTTTTTTTTTAAAATACATAAGTTCTTACAATTGAATTTCTTAGGAGTATGAATTAATTGAACACCCCTTCATTTAGTAAAGTTACCAGTGGTTTGCAAATTTAAACCGGTTTAGAACAAATTTCAAATGTTGTGTTCATTAAAAAAATTTAATGCATAATCCTAAGCTTTATTTTGCAATAGGGCATGGAGTCGTCCTTAGGAATGCTCCTGGCGACCTCAATGTCTTACTTCCCTCACTGTTACTGCACCCTTGTGGACCTCCTTTCTGGGTTAGCCGAATCATCTACTACTAGTGCTTCGGAGGTATTCGCCTGCTTCAACAAGTTGCCAAATTTTACATCTGCTCTTTTGCCAGAAATGGACGTTGAGGAGCTGCGTACTGATGAACAAATTCTGAGACTTGCACAGGATTTTAACACTGGTATAAGTTATTTATAGCATGGCGGTTCCCCTCAACCCCTTTTAAAAATGTCTTGTTTATGCCAAAATGACCGGCTTGAATCGCTTTCCGAAGATTGCCTTATTTTCCTGGAAGAATGTTTTAATATCTTTCGGGAAATCATGTTATCTTTTAATTAATTAGTTTTTTTGGGGGGGGGGGGAAACTGGGAGACAATCTCGTGATTCTCATAACTCCAATTATTATTATTGATACAATAAATTAGTTTCTGGACTCGTTTGATCACATTTTCTAAATGATACACAGATTTATACGTACTTATGAGTATTTTTGTTGTTGTTCAGACACGATTCGCCTTTACGCAGGAACCATGGGGTACAGTGTGCCTTCAAAAAGTAAGCACAGTGATAAATTATGACAAGAAATTTATTTTTTCGAACACCTTATGTGAGTTTATTTTGTTTCATTGAAACCATTTAAGTTCAGGGGCAGTATGATGTGGTTCAGTGGCAGCAAGAAGTCAGTGGTTGGGAAATCAGCCTCCAGATGATGAAAGCAATCGTTGGCTGTGGTGAGTATTGAAAACAATAGGCCTGAGATTAGCAGTAGCAATAGAAAAGTGAATAAAATTCTTTCCTTTGTCAAGTTTCTAATAATTTTTGAACAGTTTATTTTCACAAATATCATTCTAGCTTATATTTAACAGATTCTGTAATCTGTGATTCAAAGTTGTTGATACATTTAATGGTTCTAATAATCTTGATTCTACCCTTGCATTTCATCAGAGCAAGTTACCCCAATTCAGATTCGAAATGTGGCTAGCTTGGCACGACTACTTCGCAGCATCTTGATCAATGATCCTGACACCTATTTGGAGCTAGACCAGTTGGTGGACCACTTATTTTTGGTCATCCAAAGGTAAGCAAAGTGCATCTCATATGGAACAATGACAAATTTGTTGTAAATAACTTTTAAGTCTTAGTAATTTTGAAACTATGTTAGGTTTGCCAAATTGACGAATCCGCCAGCTGAAGTAATTGCATCTGCCCTACATTTGGCCTCAGCTGTGAGCGGTGATACGAGGTTACTACGCATGTGGCAGCGATTGGTTCATGTCGGCTTTCTACCGATGACTCCAAGCATTACTTCGTCATATCACAAGTAGGTGCTGGCTAAGAAATGGGTTGGCATACTGTCCCATAAAACTGTGAAAGGGATTTTTTGCAGATTGTTTTGTCAAATGTCATTCTGTCAAAAGTTTTAACTTCCAATTACAATTTACACAAAGATCCTGAAGATGTGAATGGCGGTTATTTAACTTGTATTAAGTTACTTTTTCTCATTGTAGCAATGTTGAGTTTTCGCATGGCACCATTAATTCCATCATCTCATCGTGTGAATGTGTAACAGGGGAATATTCTGTGACGCTAGCCTTTTTAAATTTGATCTCGACATTCGTGCCAGTGAGTTAACCCACAATTAAACTGTAATATTCTTGACTTTAGCTAATTGGCATCATTCTCTTAATGCTCAGGTTCTGATCGACAAAGATGACCCCCATTTCTCGGCGTGTGTTGCTTTCATCGTCAGAGAGATCTTTCCAGCCCACTCTCGATTCTGGTATCGTAATGCTGATCAGAAGGAGGAAATGACTCAAAAGTGCTTGAATGTCATCCACCTCATTCTTAGGGTGCCATCGGCTAACTCAAAGCTCAAGTAAGTATTCTTTTCGCGTGATAATATTGCTATTCACCTTGGAAAAAATTAGTTAATAAATGAGCATCTAGAATACAACTTGTTAATTGTGATGTATTTGATGATTTTTTTCTAGAAATGGCGGCTTAAACAAGAGCTCTCTGCAGTCAGTAGTCCTGCAGTGCTTGTTGCACCAAGAGGCAGGGCATTCCTTGCTGCAAATCATCTGCCAGCTCGCTATCCAGCCGGCCAGAACCGATGTCAGTGATGGCTCTGGAGCCGAAGAAGATACCACGCATCAAGCATTGGAGCAGCAGATTGGGTGCGTTTATAGCGCTTTTGACATGGTTTGCAATTTTATGAAAGTTTTCTACTTTTGGTATTTATTTTTTATATTTATCATCAGTTGGGTCTCCGGACACGGTCTGCAGCCCTTCAAGCTAGCCCTGTCGGTACTCAACAGGTTATTGATTTTATGGAGCTGTGAAACACCGCAGCAGCCTTCTGCCCTCATATCTAGCCTCTGCTCAAATCCACATGCTATCCGTACCGTGGCAAACTACATCTACCAATCAGATACACGTTTGGCAACTTTGGCCGTACTTTTAATGAGACGCTTTGCTAAGGTGAGATTTTAATAGAATACAAACTCTCAATTATGGTTTCCGAAATGACTTCATGTAATTTTTATAACAACTTGTATAAATGCTAGGAAAGTTAACTCTTGTATTCAAAATAAATTCACCATGAGTTACAGAAGTGCAATACAGTTTGTTTTTGGAAAATAGCTTACTGGTATATTTTTTTATAAATTTTTGTAAACTGATAGGTTTTATTTTTCCAGAAAAATATATTTTCTTGAAAACTAAATGTCAATTTGAATTCTTACATGATAACTAAATATTCAGGGAAACCTGGAAAACGTATAAAAGTCAGGGAACTTGAAAATGTCTGGAAAAGTCAAGGAAGAATGGCTTATTTTGAAAAAAGTCTGGGAAATTCAACACAATCATGCTGATCTAGAATGATTACTTCTACAGGGCTCAGGGCTCATTTTCTGTGTACAAATTTGAAAAATTTTCAACATTTTCTATGTACAAATTTGAAAAATTCTCCAGGTTTTGCGAGTTCAAATTTGCAAAATTTTCCACGTTTTCTAAGGATAAATTTATCCATTTTCCACGTTTTCCAAGCACAAATTTTCAACATTTTCAAACATTTTCCGAATACAAAATTGTCACATCTTTAAAAAAATGTAAAAAAAAATCTGTTAGTTTTCAAAATTGTCGTTAGTGAATTTTTCAGAATATTTTCCAGTGTCGAATTTGCAAAATATGTCAATTTTTCACATTGTCTTTGGTCAGGGAAATTTTTTTAAAACCTGGAAAAGTCCTGGAAATTGAAAATGAAATTTCTGGGGAAACCCTGGGGGGGGACCATAAGTGGATCTGCCAACCAATAGCAGCAATGCTGAAACTCATTGGCATTTCTGGGATTTGGTTATAGCAGACGAGCTAGGGAATGACAAAAGTGTATTGTTTTGTAAGATATTTATTCTTCCATTCTTCAATAGGAACTTCCAATTTCACTCTTAGTATGCCTTGGGCCTGATGCTGGCACATTCTGCAAGCTGTTGCTTTTTCGGTTGGAGGCCCGAGCGGAAGATATCCATCTGAAGGCTGCTATTCTAACTTTCATGTCTGCCTGCGTGGAGAGCCAACCTGGAACCACAGAAGTGTTTATTGGCGACCTCAACCAGGAGAAACCAGGCTTGAACTTGAAAGAGGTAATAAGCTTATCAAACTGATGTAAGTTTTTAAATAAAAACTGACATTGGCATGCAGGTTTGCATCTGAAATAAAAGAAGTCTGGATTATTCTGAGAAAAAAAAATTGGGAGAAAGATGGTAAAATAATGGCAATAATTGGACTCTTTTTGCAAAGCATCTTTAAATTGCAAGAGTGTTTGCCATTTTTTAATTTTATCTTTATTAAAGTGATGATGGAAAAAAATTAAAAACTAAACTTCCACTTATTTTGAATATTCCAAAATATAAATATGTTGTATGATATCCTAAATATATCGTTATAGCATCATCTTTTAAAATGTGAGAATAAATTTGTAAAATGCAATGATTGTTCTGAGAAAACTGTAGTTTTAGAGATAATAAGAGAATGGCAATATCGTGAAAGATTGGATAATTGCAATAATAGTGCCAACCCTTGAAAGCTTTTTGTAACAATAAACCAATTTACAAAATTTGAGCAATTTTAAAAAAATTTATCGTTCGCTACTAAAACATTTTCTATGAATTATGAAACCTTTTTTCCCGTTCAAGGAACAAAAGAGAAGTGTGACATATTTGAAAGTTTGAATAAAAACTAAACAGGGCAGTTGTAGTGTTTTTTTAGATTTTTAAACAAAACTTTGCTTGATGTATTGCAGAAGACAGCAACTAGTTCCTGCAAAAGCCATTGTCTGAAACTGGTTGTGGACATTCTACGTCGTTCCAAAGAAGTTTGTCCATTTATTTTTGTTTGTTTTGGTTACTGTCGTTTATTTCTTGTTTGCGAAACTCATCCAGCATTTGTTTCAGGAATCATCTGGCCGTCTAGAGGAACTTCGAGTGGGAGCCCTTTCTTTTCTCAAATCCTTGTGGATTGGTCGGCAGACGATTGCCTTGAATGACCTCAGAAAATGGTAAGATAAAATTGTAGAAATTAGACTTTTAATCTTCGAAAGTCTTTATAGACTTTTTAGCAATAAAGACCAATATTTTTCAGAGTAAGGACAAATTAATTTCTGGCTGTTTCGTAAAACTTGTGATCTTATATTTTTATTACTAACCGTAGTTTTTAGTTATTTTAATTGGAGTATTTGTAACAAACATGAGGAATTTTTGCAAGAAGAACAAATCACTTTTTTTTTGTAAAAATCTAATTTATGAACATCATTATAAATTAATTTTTTAGGCCAATGCTTACGACTAAACGTTGATTTTGTTCAATTTGCATGAGCTTTGCTAAAACGTTTTGATCTGCCTTGCAGGAAAGGTTCAAATGGTTGTGAAGTATAAGATAATCTGTTTAATATTTTTTTATTTCTACGCAGTTCTGACATTTGGAATATTCTTCTTGAGCCCTTGTTAGAAAATGACGGCCTGGCATCACATCCGCAATCATCTGCGTTGACCCTCGCTCTTCTGGCGCAGGAATTCATTCTAAAACCATCTAGAAGGTAGGTTGGCGGGCTTTTGTATATTTTGTGCAAATTTAAACAGAAATGCCAAGTACAATTTCTTTTTTGGGACTAGTGACAACAGTGCAAAGTTGCTTGGCCTTCTGCAAAAAATCAGTGACACTGTTTTGCTGAAATGGATGGACAATGTGTATGAGAAGTATGCTTTGCTAGGTAGCACCTCGCTAGCAGATTCATCACTGCTCGGGGAAAACATGGCTGACAGCCCAGAAGGCCTGCTGAAGGCTTGGAATGATTTTCTAACTGTTGGACTTAAGGTAACTGACTTTTGTAAAACTCAAATGTATATTATTTTCTTCTTTTTTTTGCCAATACATTTAGAAATTGCCATAAATGTTTTTGTTTTTTTAACATTCTCAATGATTTACCTTCATTTGAAAATGACTAAAATACTGACACTTGAAATTTTAAAGGAATTGCCAAAATTGCTGTAAGCAATATATTTGTAATTCGTTTTAAGTTATCTTTTGTTGTTCTAAATTGAGCGTATTTGTCTGGTTCTAGACTAATTTATTAACAGTTCCATCAACCCAAAAGGGTATCATCATCAACGTTACAGTAAATGCGCTCAACGATGAACTCAGCAGGGAATGCCATAAGGCGCACATTAAGGTCCTGTCTGAGACACTCCTGCATTTGCTGCGGTTATGGCATGGGTTAGTAAATTTCTCTGATTTCTCTGATTGCATTTTTCATGACGAGTAAATGCATTAAAACAAAATTATATTTATGATATTTAGAAGCAAAAGTGGAAAATAAATTAATGAACAAAATAACATTTGTCAGCAATGATTATTTTATTTTTCTACGAGTGTAGAACCGATCTTAATTCTAACGAAGTAATGGAAGCAACTGGCAAACTATTGCATTCCGTGATGGCAGCTGGTGCCAATATTCCCTCGAAAGTCATGGCTAATATTGTGGCATCTTTCATCGAGATTGTACCTAACAGTTCCGAAAATGACCTAGGTATTATGAACGCTAAACTTTGCTTTACTCAAATTTTGGGTTTTTGTAGTTTAACTCTTACGCTTTTTTATCTGCATAGATTCAAGAACCACCAACTCTTGGATGGGAATTATGTGCGATGTCATTCACCAGAGTGTGCTGCTTGCTGAGAAAGCCATCGAGCAAAACGGCCCAACTGCTGCAGCCAAGACTCAAGTAAGTATTTCTTCGTTATGTACCTAAATAAAATAAAAGATATGTATTTTTAAAGAAAATTAAAGAAAGGCTGGCTTTATAGTGATTTTTTTTAAATTATTAGCTGGTGGTTCTATGTGTGAGCCTGTTGCAGAAGTTCTCCTGGGTGTGCGCAGACGCCAAATTCTTGCTGGGGCATCTGCAGAGAAGTGCAGTGCTCCACACTCTTTTGCGTTTCACCCAGACTTGCCTGAGACGTGGGGTACCAGAAGGGTGCCACGATGTCTTGCAGCTCTTCTGCTGCCTCTCCAATCACTCTGAAGTGGCCCGCGGTATCCTCGAGGCTGAAGTGATACAGACGCTTTGCCTGCCCCTGGCTGAACTGTTCCAAGTCGGAGCCATGGCTGACCAATCCCAGGTAAGTCTCGCTGATAATTTGTGAAGTTACCTTTGCGATTAAAAATAACTGTCTGCACTGTTCTTGGCACTTGGCTTTAGATGAAGTGGTGGAACGTATACCGCTCAGCACTTCACCTGATCACCTCCCTGCTGCACAACTTGCGACATTACGTAGTGGAGCCAACGTTTTTGGATTTTGTCAGGGTTCACCTAAATATTTTTATGATGGTAGTATATGTTATTTTCACTAGTTTACAAAAAAAATGCAATTTTAACTTTTCCATAATTCAAATCTAGGATCTTTACTGCTGTTTTAATCAAAATACAACTTTTTAAAGTGTGTGTGGGTTTTTATAAGTACAAATTTATTTACTCAGGTTCCTGGACAACTTCTGTGCAATCTTTGTTCAGAATCCCTGGAGATGGCATTGTCTGTACTTCACTTGATTGAGGAATTGTCCCACTTTCGGTCTCTCCAACTGCATAGCATCTCACCACGACGAGAAATTGTGGTGAGCGAGCGTTTCTCAATATTACTGCCAACATTTTTATCGTGATCAATTTCTATAATTTTATTTCTGATAGGCAATTACTTCAAATGTCTGCTATATATCAATTGCCTACCTGTTACGTCCACGCCTTATCTTACATTCCATGGGGATTCGGGTAAGCTGCATTGCATTGGATTAACCAAAAAATTCAGTATTTTTCAAATAAATTTATACTAGTGCTTAAGCTACATTAAAGAATGCTTGTTATATACAGTAGTTATAAATATAATGTTAAAGATTTGTGATATTTAGTGGCACGCGAGTGATTTTTAATCCTAATTTTGCTTGCAGGATCCTGATGTGGAAAAAGACACATCTGCAACAAGGAAAATTTCAACTGCAGAGTTTGATCAGAAAAACCCCAAACAAACCGATGCTATGACTAAGTATGATTAAATAAAGTTTTAAATTCAATTAATGAGATCGTGTTAAGCAGTTTCTCGTTAGTATGCTAAATGGCAAACATTGCATAAAATTAAACAGCGTTACACCAGCATGGCGTTTTTTATGAAAGGATACCAACATCGATTAATTTGCAACGATTACTTAACTAAGTTGATTTCTGCGTTCATTGTAGATTACTTCGACTTGCATCTTTGGGCACCTCCATATTGTGCAACTTTTCTCCGGACCTCCTGGAGTTGCTATCCAGCAAAGTAAGTCTAAATACTTGACTTTGACAGTAATTTCTTGGACAGTCAAGGAATCGTCACTTTTGAAAAATGTTAAAAAATAATAATAGAGCTAAATTGGTGATTTTGTTTGCTCTTTAGGGATATGACACTGAGCATTGGGAGCAACTGCTGGCCTTTGGTTTCACCACACCCTCCCTCGACCAAATTAGTGAGGCAAACTTTGGCACTGCTATTTCAAGTGTAATCGTTTGTTTGAAACTGTTAGGTTTGGTACGTAAAGTTAAATGTGCTCGTTTCGTCACATTTTTATTTTTTGCAAAATTCACCCATATAAAACGTACATTTAAAAATAGATATTTTTAAATGTCTATAATCTACATTTAAAAAGTAGATTATTTCTAATATATCGAGCGTCTTATTATTTTATGATTCTTTTAAAATTTTAATAGGGCGATAGTACGCTGTCTCCAGTCCTTGTTAGCACTGTCACGGAACCTGCATTCCCTGATAGGTGAGAACAAATCTTGCCTTTGATTATATGGCTAAATGCTAGTTTGTATTGTTGCATGAAAAAGTTATAGCATGAATATGCAATACTTTAATTTTGCGTTTCTTTTTATTTTACATTTTGTGAACAATTAGAAAATTGGTTGCGACTTTCTTGGAAAAGTCTCTGTATCTTATCCTTTCGCAAGCGATTCTTCTCAATGCCAATCAACCTGTTTGGGACAAGCAACTGTTTAAACGGGAACTTGGAGCTGAACTGGTAAGGGCAGCCAAACGGTGATTTTTTAACGAACATTCTGATTACAGTGTATGTATTGTATGAATGGAATATGAGGAACAAAATCTCATTTGTTATATACATGTACTTTATTTTTTTTTTTTATTATAAATTTTCTCTAAAGAAAATAAAACTTTTTTTTCATTCTATTTTGAATTTAGTCAATCAGTATTTACTGTAATACATTATATTTGATTTTTAATTTGTCCTAAAAACGGAGTATTTTTAAAGCATTATTCCTTAGAGCTTGTCACAATGAGATTTTTCCTTGTTTTTTTTTATCAATTTTAAGTCATAAAGTGCTTTGCAATTTTAAAATTGTAAAATAATGTGGCTAAAAAGGTATCTTGATTATAGGGTCAGTTCGTCCACTCCAGGCACCTAAGACGTGTGCCTGGTGCATCCTCACCACTCTGTTCTCCAGCCGCTTCAGCACCATCTATTAGTCCTGTGCAGAGCAAGGCCCGCATGCCTTTTGAGAAGTCTCCGTTCCTAACACTGGTCTCGACTCTGGTCGAAAACCTATTCAAGTAAATGTTATGTAAGCTGAAGCATGATACTGAAGCATGCTTCCACAGTGTTAATTCCTCTTGTGTTCTACCAGGAGAAATTAAAAAAAATATATTTGTTCATCTATATATGTAAAATTCAAATCGCGTTCATTTTGTTTTGTTTGTGTGTCTGGGGAGCGTTCGCTAAATAAGATTTTGTCTGGCGCGTAGAGGGGACATGCATTTCAAAGCCACCCTTTTCGAATCGCCCCTGATGACTAAGCACCACGCTAAGGACGTTAAATACGTGGAGAAGTCCAAGGGTCATAAATCAAACTGTCAAAACATATCCACCTGGGAAGAGTCTGGTTTTTTTCCGATTCTACAGTATATATCGCGCCATCTAGTGTCAAGGCGTTCCCCCCTATCTTTCCGAGAAGGATCTGGTTTTTCCGCTTTCATTTAAAAAACGGGTGGCGGAGATAACGGCAAAAGGCGATCGCTTCGTTCTATCGTCAAGTACAGCCCAGACATACAGTAGCTGGGCAGACCAGCTAGTTACTTCATATAACTCGACCCACAAGGGAACTTGGCACTTTTTAGATAAATTACATGAAAAAATTTTTGAAACTATTTCCAATATATTTTTTTTAAAATTTATAAAATACTGTGTTATAGTGAGTGTTTCAAACTCTAACAATATTTAGATCAGATTTCTATGGTTTAAAAAAAATTGGGGAAAACTCTGTAGTTAAAATAAAAGTTATGATTATGGAAAGTTCTTATTTCCACATTTGTTACCCGTGTTTATTACTTTGAAAAATACTGTTGAATTGACTGGAATTTATAAATCTTTGAATAATATCAAGATAAATTCAAACATGTTTTTAAAATGGAAACAAAAAAACAGATACGGACGATCAATTAGTTGACAATTGTTGGGAAAGGGTTGGAAAGTTTTTGAATTACATCAGAACATTTGAAGAAATGAAACTTTTTAGAAAATGTAGCATTTTCGCTTGCAAAAACGTTTAGTATAGGGGAATTGTAGTTAAACTTATCCACAGTATATGAAAAGACCACATATAAACAAGATATAAAAGAACAGTATACCGTAGTTCGTGGCGTGAGGATCGGCAGGCTTGGAAAGGCAACAACGTACGTGGTGCTACCCTGACACCTGGAAAGGTGGGTGTCCACCAAGAGCAACACACGCGTGACGCTCGTGGTGCTCTTCACGCTCTCGGTGGATATCGTGTGGCGATGTCCACGCTGGCATTTTGCAACCTCCACGCTCTCGGCGCAGCCAGTTGAAAATTTTCAACTTTTACGCTGCCCACGCAAGCGTGAATTCACGCAAATTCGGAGATTGTGATATCCAACTCTCTAATTCAATATTTTTTATCCTCAAATTCTCTTAACTGGAATTGGGTATTTAGTAATCCTAAATTTTAATTAATAAGTTTGTGTAATTTATTATCCTAAATTAATCCTGAACTGATTGCCGGATCAATTTCTTCCCCCAAAATATTAACCCAAAGTTCTTGTCATGGCACCAACCCATGTCACACCCGGGGGGGGGATCTTAGTCGTACTGGCCAGGCAGCAAGTGATAATGCGGCTTTTGGGAGGGAGCTCAGGGATCTTGTCCTGGGGTTAATGTCTTCCCGACACAGGTCAGTGTGTGATGTTGGCTGCCAGACGTAATTCAGAGCTTTCCCTCGGGGTTGTCTGACTTCACAAAGCACATAGCCATACTGAAAAATAAACTCAAATTAAGCCAAATGTAAACGGTGCTCAGACTTTTCATAACCAAAAAACTAAACAACATACACACCCACACCAAACTTTTCAACAATCTGTTATTGCCAATACTAACTTATAATGCCGTGTTTTAGGGATGGTCAAAACCACATATTTTCAGCAATATACAGGAGAGGTTCTATCGCAGAATATTTAACCTTGACTTCTCCACTCCCCTTTATATAATTAACAACGAACTTAACCTAACACCTATCAATGTTACACTAGCCCACTTAACTTTTAAATACTGGAAGAATTGCCGCTCCGCTATTATCCCCTCCCTCTCACAAAGAATTTTCATGCATTGGCTAGACGAACCACCTAATGATTACAACATCCTCAAACATTTCATCCTCTCCGTGGTTAACCCCACCCATGACCAACTTTCAAATCTTACCCTCACCCAAATTGATAATTCTTCCGATTTAACAATCACTAGGATCCTGACAGACCACAAAGCTACCATACACAATAGTGTAAGACAGTCAATCCACTATCCACATTACAAATATATTAACCAAAGCACCCCCAATTATCTAGATCTCCATATCCCATTTAACCTAAAAAAATTCATATTTCAACTCAGATGTAACCCCTATATCTTATATATCAGCCCAGGTACATTTCAACCAATTCTCACAGAACCCTGCATCTTATGCCACATGGGCCTCCCGACATGGTTCCACTTTCTCACAGAATGTAATTATCCTCGCTTAAAATCACTCCTCGCTCACATTAAACTGCCAACATCCCTGTGACCCGCTCCCATTCACCAAATTCTTCAAACACCGAGCCGGGGTCACGGGTCACAAATATATTGAAATCAATCA
>JAQGBX010005059.1:0-14302 GCA_034698745.1 Megaphyllum sjaelandicum | reverse complement strand
CGACCACTAGCGCCAACTACCGGGCAAACAATTGGTAATGCATATCAAATGAGGTGTACCAAATGGCACTTTGCCAAAGTGAGAAGTACCATTTGGTACACCTCATTTGATATGCATTACCAATTGTTTGACCGGTAGTTGGCGCTAGTGGTCGGTAATTTAATTTTGTAAATTTGTAAATTTTGTACTTATAATTTAAAAAAATTAAATTATAAGTACCAACTAATGCAAACCCTATGTTTGCTTGGTAAGTACATGTACATCAATTAACATTTTTCTAATATTTAAAAATATCGCTAATTAATATAATCGCTGAACGTCGTTTAAACTTAACTACTTGAAATGTATAGTCAAGGCATTAGATTTATGGCATGTTGTAGGTGTATGTAAATTTTGACTTACACAATGTTTGAATGAACATATAATCGCGAGATTTTGATTCTAGCGCCATTTTCGCTATAATTTGCATAAAGCAGGAAAAATATGCTAGTGTATTGTTTTGTTTCAAATCATGATTCATCTTTGACCCCTAGATTTCACGGGTTTTCCTTTATAAAGGTTAAATGTCGGCAGTAAGTAGGTACGTCGTAATTTTTATTTCACTTAAAATTTTGATTAGAGCATTATAGTACCTTAACAAAAATGAATCCCGCAAATAACTTTAACTATATCTTGCACTTACAACCACTTAGCGTTGTGGAGAATAGCAGACTGAGTACGTTATTTATTTACTAATGATTTACTTTAATCCATTTTTAATTTGCTAAATTTGGTAGTTTTCATTATTTTTTTGCTTGGTTTCTTCTACACACAGTACAACGGATCCGCCAAGCGCCAGATTCAGGTGAGATGGAATTTTTATTTACTTATTTTTCGTGATCATGATTTTCTCGTCATGCGTGTACAGTTCAATATTTTTATTGCACTTAACAGTTCAATATACAAGCAAATTTCTTTGTTTTGGTGCGATGTTGATACTCGCGGCAACGCAGATCACAATTGGTAAGTCGCTCGTAGCTTCTCATAAAGAGCTCTCTCAATTAACGAACACGAATTCAAGTAACTTTTTAGCTCCTTTTCATTATCAAATGAGAAGCTTATGTTTAGGCCTAGTTTTCGGATAGCCAGGAAATGAAATGTACCATTGAGGCTTACCATATGGTTTTTCTTCAGTTTAGTCTTATCGTATACTGCCTCTCTCTAGTTTCAGTGCCTTATTTAATCATTAAGTAAGTGGTACACGTTTTCGTTATTAAATGGTGACTTTATTTTCACATCGCATTAAAAAATTTCTCCCAAAATTGAAGAAATATTTAAAAGCATAAATTAATGTACAAAAGAACAAGAGGAACGTTTTTTTTATTTGTTCTATACTTCCAGGCCTTTAAGCTTTTCTGCGTGTGGCAACGAACAAAATGGCGTAGCAAACTGTTTTTTCCAAACTAAAACTAATAAATAAAATTTCCGAGCTAAGTTTAGCGTTCACGTCAAGTGCCCATGAGATGAAAAGTAAATGGCTAAACTTTTTGGCGGTGGCGCTGCTATGAACGCTTCGTTTGCACGATATCGTTGATACTGCAGACGATAGTATATCGTATCTATTGTTTCCTCTGTCGTCTGCTCAGTTCTGTCAATATGGTTTGTTGCAGTGTGTACGCTCAGGTGTTGCAAAATTGGTTGGTATTAAATTTTTTTATAGAAAGTAGTTCACGTTGAAAGTTTGAGGTTTGTGGCTTCAAACTGATCATATTTGTTTCAAATACATGTATCGCCAATTTCTTTTTAAAATGGCAATATTTGAAACAAGTATCATCAGTTTTTTAGTCTCTTGCCATGCCAGTTGCAACCAGTTGTCCATAAAGGACAGGCAATATACATGTATTAAAGTCACTTGCTGGAGTGGTTGGAGTCCTAATTAAGCTGCGGTGCTTTTTAAAATTTAAAAGTTGCTATTAATTGACTAGTGAATAATCCGAACCGTATATGTCGAGATCTGTTCGAAAATTTTTATCTAGTAATAATGGTAAAAAATCTTAATTTACTTTTGTAATTTTCCTTTAAATATTTAAAAAAATGCATATATGTCTTTCATAAACTGCGAGTATTTTAATTTAAAGTTTTTCAATAATATTTCCCTCGGTTTTTATCATTTAGGTTGGCTACATATTCAGCATTGCCCGTTGCAGCCCAATATTCCCATTTATATAATTGTTTTCGGAGCTTTTGTCCTTTTCCTGGCATTTTCCCATTTGTTTTTGGGACTATACAAACAAGACTACGTGCCACTTAACCCTTGGGATCCGAAACCTTGTGGACTCCTGAGAAAATTCAACATAGTGGTGCACGTATTTTTACTGGCGTGGTTAATTACAGGTAAATTGCTCTAAATATTAATATAAGTGCACTATAGGTTGCTCGTATCTTATCCGAAATGCTTGGAAACAATAAGTTGTTTCCAATGTCTAAACTCTATTCGGATCTGTTTCAGTAGTGTAAACTCTAAATTTAGTTGTTTCGTATATTGCACACCTAATACACATTACCGGAAGGTATCCTTATTCAACTTTTAAAATAATTTGAACTTGTTGGGTGAAATAATGTTTGTGCAGTTTGAACTTCGATGAACATACAGTACATGCTCGTGGAATTTTCCACTTTTCTGATGTCATGCTAGAACTAAAAAATGTTTCAGATTTTGATTTTTTTTTCGAATATGCAATCTGTGCAAATATTTTTTTCTAATATATTCAAATTAAGTTTGCTAAACGCAATTCTAATGGGGACTTGAACAGGTTAAATCAAACTTATTTTAATTAAACCTTACTTTAATCTTATTTTAAATGGAAATACTGATAAATTTCAGTGCATGGTTACTCTTAACAGGTTTAATTCAACCTTACTTTAACCTAACTATAATGAAATGTTTTGACAAAAACGATGGAAAAACGATTAAACTTGCTTTATTTTCTTTCATTTCAAGGAAGTTGTTGGAGTTATATGGCTAAGGATCCTAATTTCGACGACACTTCTAGTCCACAGTACTGCAATAAATCCGTCTATGCTTTAGTTTACTGGTTCAACACTTCCCTATTTATTACTATCGCATTTGTGACGCTGTTATGTGTGTCCTATACGTTATTGGAGATATTTTACTTCGATCGATAACACTGCTTAAGAATTGTATGGAAATCGTCCAGAATATTTTTTTACTTTATTTCGTCCTAGACAGGTATAATAATCATTGGATAGTAGAAATGAGGTCGGTGAACTTATTATTGGGCAAACTCAACCACTTGTAGACTAATATATTTTAAAATAGTGTTCTGCAAAGTTCTTCAGCTTCTGTAATTCGTGTAAACTGCTTTTAAAGTTGTGCATTATTATGGATAAAGAAAAACTAAACTTGGCTATAATTTAATTAGGTTTTCTTAATGTTATTACGAGTTAAAGGTAAAATGTTTGCTATATCGAGCTGTGTTTTAGTTTTTTTTAAAAAAAATAAAAAAGTCACTGCGTGTTGTATATTGAAAAAAATCATATTACATTTGTTTTGAGATTTTTTTTGTTGGAAAGTGATCAGTTGCATATACATCTGTAGTGCATGTACTATATTTTTGTAGTCAACTAGCTGCTAGGTCCGGCTATACCTGGGCTGTCCTTACCGATAGAACAAATCCAAACTGGCACAGCAAAAAAAAAAAAAAACACATGCGGAGCCCCGAAGCAGAACATTTTTTTTCGTTTTGTACGCGTTTTGCGTCATCACGTATATAAACAAATTTCGCAACGGGGCTTTGTAAACCGCGGCCCGGGAACCAAACAACTTTACATTCAAACGCAGTTACGTGAGATTAACCTCCGTGAGCAACTCGCTGCGCCAAGGACAGACTTCCACCTGATGATTCTAGCTTTAATTTTATCTCCCCGATTTTATCGTACCTATTATCTTGCATTATGATGTTTTGAAATTAATAACCAACCGCTACATGCCTCCACGGACATGCACACACCGACACTCCCCATTCTCATGCTTAGCTTTAATGTTTAAATTTACGACTCGCCCCCCCCCTATGCAAACAGTAGCATACGCTGTATCCATAAGCAGCGTTCTCCTTGTCAACAGGAGAGAACACTCGGAAAAAAAAAAAAAAAAAAAAAAAAAAACATATTACCTTTTAATTGAACAAAGAAACAAAAACTAAAATAAGATTTGGTTATGCAAGGGTGACTCTATTATTGGATAGTTCTGGTTTTTACGAAATGTGGAAAATTATGAAATTAAAAATGGAAGAAAGTTTTGTGTCAACTAGCCCCGGTCTTCCCTACATACATGCATATTCCGTAGAAATAACATACTGTTCATGCTTTATAATATATTTTTAGGAAAATTATTTGAAAGTAGCATTGCATAAAAATTACTGTGTAACAATTAAGAAATATCTTGCTTACTAAACTGGTCTATCAGATGGTATTCACTGGTATCACTGGTTTCTCAGATTTCGGGTATTTCAGATATATTTTTGGGTTAACTCTCCCCCCCCCCTTATCAACCATCAGCTTTTCTCTTGAGATCTTCAAATTAATTCGACTCAAACTCTCTCCTTTATTCATGCATCGTAGATTAAGGTTCTAAAAATATATTTTGTTTGAAGTTGCGTAGTACAGTATACCTTCATAACTTGCTACCATTAGAAAATATGGCAACCTGTGCAGTGCTCATTTTCTTTCAACATTTTTGGCTGTAAGCGTGGCGTACAAAGTCGAATTCAGACTAAAAATGTAAATATGTGAGCTATGAATATTTTTGGAAAAAAAAGCGAAATATTTAATGTCTTTTAGGCTATTGCAAAATGTTGCCTGCGAAGGACGAAGAGAAATGGGGTGCCTTAACCTTCCGGAAAACCTCAAGCATTAACAACTGCAATTTTTGGTAATGAATACCGAAGGTGAACTGAAGAATTCAAAAGATAGTTATTTACTGGAAGTAAACACAAAACTGTATGGGATGCAATTATTTCCAAGTGATAAATACGCTTTCAACAAAGGGATGCTGAAAGACATTTGATTACGCGGAGAATTCCATTGCAAATGAAATCAAGATTCTCGAAATATTTATCAGCAGAGTTCATCCAACTGCCGCATTAGCGAACTATTTCAATCAAAATGAAGTAACCGATTTTCTGCGAACAATCATAGAGAGTAGTTTCAAACCGAGCGCAATCCCTAAAGCGACACGCTTTGAAATTCAAATATGTCATTTGGATATCAGCAATAGTAAATGCACCCCAGGAAATCCTGATTCCCTAAAGTATATCTATTATTGCGACTTTGGTTGAATTCATTAATTGATAGTAACAGAAGTATCCATGTATGATCACATGGCCAATGAAAGTACCTAAAATGTATAGATATAGGGAGAACTAATGCACGCATTTATATTTAAATTTTTGAAAATGCACGAGTTCATCGTATTTTATGAATGAATGATAAGCTCGAATACATGTTTTAACAGTACAATGTTGTTTGAATTTGGATTTCCAAGATAGTATCTTGAAGAACATTGTTATGTTACGGTTCATTTTCGTTAAATGGATATTTCTATTATCGAAAGAAACGCTCTTTAATTTAGCAATTATTTCAAGCCGGGTTGTCTTTAATTATTATTAAGATTAAGTCGAAAAAGTACATGCCTATAATATTTAAATTGCTATATTTTTTCAGTGGATATGTTATGCATTTGAAAGTGGAATAAATTAATCTTCTTGAATATTTAAAATTTCCAAGTGTTTTACCATGGCCAGCATTTGTGACCATCTTAACAACAGTATTTTTGTTATTGAAAAACCTTTTACTGTATTTTATTTTGCGTTACATGATGATTTGTGGTATATGCAAATTTAATACCTAATGGTGTGTCATCGAGTAGTTACGTATCGGTAGCCGATTTGGATTTATAGTCTGCCATTTGCCAAGACAATTCCGTTTACAATTAGGTAGCGACACTATCGCGCATGCGCACTGTCAGCAAAATGGCCGCTTTTTAGCAAATTCAACCGACGATACCGATATTTGAGCTACTCAATGACACACCCTATAGCATACCCTAGGGCCTAGATCCGTTCTGCTAGGATGTAATTTTTCGTAAATCTTTAAAAGGATTGCCCCTGTAGGTGGGCAATCACTGGCAGCCACTGTGACATGTTAGTATGAATCAACAAAATGGCCGCTTTGTAGCGAATTTAACAGCAAATACCGATAATTTGATACTCGATTACACACACTATAATATACCTGGATGCCTAGATCAGTGATGTTAGGACATTTCCATAAATCTTTTAAAAGGATTGCCCCTGTAGGTGGGCAATCACTGCCAACCACTGTGGCATGTAAGTATGCCTTAAGCTACATGTAAGTCCACACTGGAGGAAAATAGACGATCAATTTTTTTCCCTGATTTCCGGAGCTAGCCTGCCCGTGTAGGTGGGCAATCAATGGCAACCACTGTGACATGTTAATTAGTATGAATCAACAAAATGGCCGCTTTTTAGCGAATTTAACAGCCAATACCGATAATTTGATACTCGATTACACACACTATTATATACCAGGATGCCTACATTGTAGATCAGTGATGTTAGGACATTTCCGTAAATCTTTAAAAGGATTGCCCCTGTAGGTGGGCAATTACTGGCAACCACATTGCCTTGTAAGTATGCCTTAAGCCACAAAATAGGGGAAATATTTTTTCCACTGATTTCTGGAGACAGACTAATGTGAAACTTCACATTAGATTTCTCGCTTTTAGACAGTAAACAAGCAACTGAGTAGCCTAGAACAAAGAACACGATTTGCAGACTGAACCAGCAGTACAGTTCTGGAAACAAATGGAATTTGCACGTGTTGTTGAAGTTCTTTTGATCTTTAGCGCGTTTCATGGAAACAGGAAACATATGGCAACTTTTCCTTCTGTTACCATAAATCATATGGAACTTTCAGAAACATACAGGAACATGCACGCATAGGAGCATGTTTCCTTCAGTGTGGTCGTAGATTTAGATTGAATTGTCGCCCAATCACTGAGCTTAGATGAACAAATGAGTTTCGTACTTATTTCGTAATAATTCCTGCCTCACGTGGCTATTTTAATTCACCCACGAGTATGAGCTTTAGTCGATTATCTACATTGGCATGCATCAACCCGTACATATACGCTGGATATTGCCATGCATTAGGCCCGTTTTATCCCCAAACGTTCGATTATTAAAGTTCGCGGATATAATTCCTCAGTTTAAAAATTAAATAACTGCAGAATTAACTGCAACGAGGAAGCCCATTCCTGTTGAACCCTGAACTGACACGAGACATTCTGTTAATGATCGAAAATATGCTGTCCCATCGTTTATATCACCGCGTTGAGTTTCAAATGGTCACTGCATGTTAGAAGTCGAGTGCATGATGATGACCAACCAATTTTGCTTTTATTGCCACTGTTGCTTGTGTGCATTTTGGGTGCGACCTTCTGTTGGATTCTGCACTCTTTTATTTGTGATCACAGATGCAGGCTCGCGAAGGCCCTGGCAATTATGTGCCTGCAATTATAGATTACATTACACGCATGCATTTCATTAATGTTGCCCGGAGCACTATGAACCATTACGAGACCAATTCAGGTTGCTGCAATGCCCCTGACGCTTTAAGAAATTAAACTGAAAGTGCGTGCACGCTTAACATCTTCGGGCAAATAGATAGGGAATTTCTTGCGAAGCCATTAAAGATTGTAAAATGAACTACGCACGTGCATTACTTTATTTTCATAGAAAGTGGAAATTATAACAGCCATTTGGGCAACGTACAAGCGCGGGGGATTCCCGATTAAAACACGTTTGGAAGGCCCAGTTATGGCTGAAAACCTGCAAATAATGTAGGAAGTTTGCGATGGAGCTGGATAAAGGGGAGAAACTAAATGTTGCAAACCAATAAAATTCACCGTGAACGTTAAAACCAACTCAAATTGTCAGAATGATGCTCGCTTGTCCTTTTAAGACTGTTCTGGATTGATCAAACGAACGTTTTAACACATATAAAATGAACGTTTTTTTGTTTGAAAATTACTTAACTCCTGTGCATGCAGAAATACTGCTGCGTGCACCGACGTTGACACTTTTCAAATTAGATTGAAAGCAGACGAAAATACATTAATCCACTTTGGAAAATGTATAAAAAATACATGTACACTGCAAATAAAACTAACTTTTAATATGCCTACGGAATAAGATGACCTGGTGCATATTTAAAAACAAGCTGCATCATCTTGAATAACGAAGAAAACGATAGTTTGTTTAAAGTAGCCAAAGTGTTATATTATAATCAGATTTCGTCTTATTTTGTGGACATCTACATGTACATTAACGAATACATGTATAGTTTGGTTCGTTGTGTTAATTACGACTGCATTATCGAATTGGTCAAGGACAATGTTATACATAATAGTATTACACATAGTCCAGGTTATTTTCAGAATGTCTCAAATGTTCCTGGGTTCAATTTTTAAAAAAAATAATTATACGATCTTTAATGGTACAAGTTCATTTTAGTACATCTTCTAATGTCTTACATGCAATTACATTTTGGTGTGATTTCAGCCATCCATCATTTTTCGTGATGTACTGTAGACTATACTAGCTTGAACAAGATTGTTGATCGTACATTTTATACTTGCCTCAAATATTACGAAAAGCAACATCGATAAATTAGTTTGATGCCTTGGGTGCTTCGATTTTCATCGGAGGATATTCGACGCTAATCCACCCCCTGCAAAAAGCCGAATTCTTGGAAATTGAAGACGTTGCTAGCGTTTTATTGCCAAAGGATAAAATCTATTTCTCATATCAGTGAGATTTTTCTTCTTGGAAGCCAGGCTTGCACGCATCCATGGATCCATTAATTGAAGAAGGTCCACTTCAAAACATTTTGCATTCATGAAATGTCGTTTATTGTGATGTTAATATTTTACGACTGCTATAAAAATGCGTATTTGCACCGAAATGGGCTCTTCAACCGTTGCATTGATGGTAGTTTCTAGAAGTACATTCTTTCAATTGTACTTTCTCTTTTGTTACGACTGACTTGCCATTGAAAAATATTAATTGTTTATAAGGCCTTTGTGCTCTACAGAGGGATGCTTCAGAAGCTAACTACGAATTTATAGGCAGTCATGGGGCATGTTTAGCGTTTTATCAATATAATAATTATTATTATCATTTCCAAGTCGTACAAAATATTGCAGTCATCAATGAGTACTTCAATTACCAATTCAATTAGCGTATTATGTATTTTGTTATAAATGTAAAACTGTGGTATGTTTAAGACGTCAATATACCTTTATTAAATTATTTAAAAAAACTTCTTATAGGAGAGTTATGTTTAACTTATGACATACTTGAATGTATTTCCAGAATGTTATTTGTTTACTTTAATCTTCTCTGCATGAAGATGAAATATGAGGCATTTCGAATATGATTAAATTATATAACGAGCTAAGTGAACAAACTATAGTGTTTTGATCATTTTATCATGTTGACGTCTTTTCATTAATTTTTAGGAATTTAATTTTATTTGTGGTGCTTATTGAAAGCTGAAATGTTATTGACAGGTGAACGTATGCTTTTAATTCCAATTTTTCGTTGTTCCACTCACTCCATCATTTCTCAAGTTCTATCAATAATTGTTGCATCGTTACTAAATGCAATTTCTAATATAAATGTTTTCAACATTTGTTTAACTATGTTCTAAAATATTTAAATTTAATTGATTTTTTATTTCATATTAGAATGCCTTAAAACCTATAAATAGTGTTCGATTATCTTTTAGAAAAGCAGTTCTAAAACTAAACAACACTAATATAAATGCGAGCAGATTTTCACTGTTAAGACTTCATTGCAAAATATACATGTACCTATCAGCGTATTTAGGCTCTTGAATTGTTCCTAAAATAGTTTTTAATTTTTTCTAGCCACTGACATTGAAAAACTTGTGCGGGATCATAAAGAAAATCAAAGGCTCTTATCAAGTATACCATCTAGCTACTACGAAATTGTTTACCCCGTTCAACTAAGGCATTCGGAAAAGGTTGGGATATCAACTCGAGATGTCGGTGCTAATAAGGTAAGCGAAATACTCGTATTTATGGATATCTGCGAAAATATCTGGAATTACACTATAGCAAACATTATGCAAATTTGGAAATGTTTGTTAAGTATGGTTTTTAATAAAGGTTTGATCGTAGGCAACCAGTCAGTTTTAAACTTCTTCTAGAGAAACGAAAATTATAATTTTAATTGATAAACTATATAGATACTAGGACTAACTTGCTATAACAAAAAAATACTGTATATATATATATATATACATGTATAATTTTGAGGGACTTGATAATGCTTTGTTAAATATCTCTTTTTGTTTATTTGTGATATACCTAAATTTACTTTTAGTGCATTCCAATATAAGACAGATATGGTACAAAACGGAAATTTTATTTACGAGATAATATGCATTTTAGATACTTTTGTAATAATTTAACAAAAATAAGGATGACAAAATTATCACAGTATTTATAGTACACTGTACGGTAAGTGTATATTGCAGTTATACGAAACATATGTCCCCGGTAATGATTAATTTGATTTACTTATAGCATTATTGTTATAAATATGTCAAAGAGAAGTTTTAAAACATTAAATGTAAGCTAATTTTAGCAGCTTTGTATAGTGGCCGTTTGGTCAGTGCACTTTTAAACGTTATTAAATATCGTATGTAATTCATTTTTAGGACTTGAAAACTAATACCACATTCGGAATTTTGAACTAATCAATTACAGGGGATTTCGGGGAAAATGTTAAATTGCATTCGTGCTGTAGTGCTTCTTTCGTGGTCGAGCAATGCATCAGTTCATTACTGCTTCGAGCTCGTTTCATAATGAGATATTCTCTCTGAAAATGCATATTGGCTTCTCATTTGCTTTGCGCGTTTATTTTGATCTCATTTATTCCCCTCGAATCTGCGCTCGTCAAAGGCACTGCTGTCGAAAATTCCATTTGTTTTAAAGGCGAGTTAACAATTGGCCGAGGACATTGTGATTGGCTGCAAAGTCGGGCCACGTTTGCAAATTTCTGTGAGCCACTTGGCCGCATTCCAGTCGGCATACATTGCACGGCTTAGCTCGCATCCATCCTCCACCACAACAAGCAACTACTGTCCAATTGTTTGCTCTTTTGTTCTCTCCAAGTGATGAAAGCTTCCACTGGCTTTTAGCTGGACGTGTTTCCAGGGTTAAGTGGAAAATAAACATGGACCAACCACTTAGGGGTTGGTCATAACTTAAAACTCCCCTTCTTTTTGCCTTGTTTGTGCTGCCGTACTCATGGGAAGCTTTGCTCCGGAAAGCGTTCGGTTGCATTCAATCAAATAACAAAGTAGGGCGACGGAGTTGTTGTTGTTTTTGAACTGGAATCATTGCTTCAACTGCTTAGTATACGGTCTTTGGGAATTACACCCAAACGAACATACTCGTAAGAGGAAGGTGTCTGAATGATGTGAAACGCATAATTTCGCCATTAATTCCAAATAAAAATATTATGATAGTTTGAGAATAGGCGGGTTGATCTGATGTGATAATATCAAGGATCACGCAGAAAAGACGTGCAAATACAACACGATCTGTTATCGAGTTACCCGGGCTACTTTAAAGATGACCAAGAATGGGGATATTTTTGGGTCCACGTCCAGATTATGCGCCAAACAATGCCATTACAAACGAGGGGAGAACAAACAACACCGAAAAGAAGTCACGTGCTATGGCCATTCAAGACAGATTAATATACCATAAAATGTCAGTCATATGAAACAAAATAGAATTACCATCCATGACATTTCGGAATTTCGGATTACTACATTTTACACGTATAGTATTCGAATTATGGAACGAAATGGTATCTGGTAGCACTGCAATCTGTCTAATAACGGACGACCCTCATCACTCCCGGGAGTAAAATTTAGGAAATAACGTAGTCAGTTTTAATACAACACGGATATTTACAGTAGACTGATGATTTATGAAAATAATAGATATTTAAATACCCGGTTGCTTTTATGATTATACGAATGGAATAGCGAAAATTAGATAGTGCATTCCAATGCAAATTTAATGTTTTCGCTATTCCATTTTTGAAATGCACAAATGACCACTTTCCTTATCGGAAGTGGTCTCCTAATCAAGTTATTGATATATATTTAAATATGTTATCGGGATATTGAATGAAGCACCTACATTATAGCCAGAATTTGCCTACACATAATATGTTTCGAGTGTTGTTTGTTTTTCGAGCAAACGAGTTAAACAAACTATTTGGATAATGAATTCTGAACTGATATTATTTGAAATCAATATTTGTATCAGATTATCTGTCCGAAAATATATTCGCTATATAATTTTACGCATTCAGAGTTTTTGACAAGATGCCTTATTCATGCCACAAAAATGTCACAACCAGGTTGTCAAAATGCAAAATAAACATACGGATGCATTAATTTCAGTCCCTCTTTTGCTAGCTATTCGCAAAGTTGCTTTGGTTCAACTTCTTGCATCATCGATCGGCCCCTGGTTTTCTCTGAACTCTGTTTATATTCCCAGTTCGCCCAACGTGAACATCTCTCGGAAAATGACGATCCTAACTAGCATGAGTTTGAGGCGCTAGACTCTATGTCCATTGCAATTAATGGGTTGCTGTAAACCCAGCAGGAAGGAAATAAATTGATATTGAATAATAATTATTTTATTAAAAGCATCTCGCGTTCCTCCGTGTACTTTGAGCGGTCGATGAAGCCGCTTTGGGTGCAGGCGCTTGTAAGAGGAATACCTCTCTGATATTCGCAAAAAAATGGGCCACGATTGGCCTCTTGCCAGAAGAAGATGGATCTTTCCAAGGCAAATGTTGTGAAACAGTTGAAATTTGCAGGGAAATGAAAAGCTTCGAATCATTGAAAACTGACTGATTAGCAAAACCTAAAGAGGCTTTTCCTGGCGCATCCACCCTAAATGCATCATTAATCCAATGTCTGAAATTGCCAAACTCATCCCGATTGTAAATCCATCGCCGAAATCGCACTGTGGGGTCATCATTTATGCATTTATTTCCCAGTTGGCAAAGATAGATGAGGCACTAAATTTTGTATGTAGAAGGCGAGATGATGAAATGCGGAAGTGAAAGATAGATACACAATTATCGCTTACAAAGGGATCCAGAGATGAGATTTTGCACGAGCTTAAGAGATTCGCGCGATTATAGACGTGATCAATCCAATTTGGATCACAAATGCACGTTGGAAAGATGATGTCCAGCATCTAGATTTGGACAAGCTGCATTATTCATTACAAACAATATCGATGTGAAATGTAGCTCGTCATACTTTATCAATGGACATTTACACCATATTTATATTTTGCTTTAAGAACTGACTCAGCGAATAGCAACAACATGAATGCTGTTATTGAATAATTTAACCCAATTCAAATCAATGTTTTAAATACGTCATTTGCAGTGCTCATACGGAAAAAGTATTGTCATTTTAAACAGTTACTGTATGTTTTCACATTTCAACCTACTAAATTTATTGTTGTTTTTATTTAAAACATTCACATCCTTGCACATTATGAGTTATGAAACTTTGTTATCGCCAAAAAAGCAAAGATTAACATTCAAATATGTGAACTGAAGTAATTTAGCTTTGTTTGATCGAATAAGTCCATGTTTTCTTTGAACAATTTAATGAACCTACTCAGTAATAGTGTGTGATACAGTTGTTATTTTTGTTGTTGTCAAAATTAACTCTTTAATTACAAGTATATATCGAATAAATGGACAATTTTTACTCAGCCAGATATTAAATAACTGTGTGACACAGTATACATGTATATATATATATATATATACATATGTAAGTTATAAAGTTTTTAACGAATGTTGTCATCAGTTACAGCATTGATAAAGGGAGCTACACTGGCAGCTTCTCAACATTAAGATACATGAGACAAAATATTGGCATTTTTCAATGGGCATCTTATTTCGTTATACTGTAGACTACTACTTCGGCTTGACAATTATTCTTTAAAAATACAGTAATTATTGTTGAGAATGCAGTGCGCCCTTGTGGCATTCTCGGACTTTCGCGCCTCGCGTGTTCCTTGACCTTGGCGCGCTTGTTTAGCTTGTGTAATTAGGCGCGTTAATTAGCCAATTAACCTTCG
>JAQGBX010005058.1:0-14312 GCA_034698745.1 Megaphyllum sjaelandicum | reverse complement strand
TTATGGTTTAGTATCGCGAATGTAACTTCAGTGATTAAAGTTTGTTTGTTATATATTCCACGCGACTACCTGTTTTTTCATCAGTTTGCAAAACAATAATTGCCATATTTTGCATATGACCAGTAAATCGACATTGATAACTAATCGGAGAAAAATAAAATCAATTTTGATTCTGATTTCAGTGCCTAAATGGCGTTAAAATGATTAACGGCAACAGTCGCTTTTGTCCACGCAACCAAGCCATTCGTCCTGGACGCATGGCAATCCATTGCAACTTTGTTTACGGGATCCAAAACGGATCACCTTTGACCCAATGGTCACTTATAGGTATTTTGTTGATTGTTCTGATCATAATTATTAAAGACCCATACTTCATATCAGCAAATGCAATAAGTACATCAACACCACCAGCGGTCCGGGAAAATGTCACCTTTGGGACTATAGTAATAGTCGACGATGACGAATATTTCGAATTCATAAGTGGCTCAATAAACAGGGCTGAATGGTTACTCAAAGAAGATTTGGATTTTGAAGTAACGTTAAAATCCATTGTACTTTTGGAACAATATACTGAAATTGGTAAGTTGGCTTTTCGAGCTTTTCAATTCGAATACGTATGAAAATCTCTGAGGATTTTGAATGATGATGGTTGGAGATAAATGAGATCAATAGTGTTTTATGTACGATATTATTATTTTGTGTATTATTTTTTTATATTTAAAAGTTTTGTTATGTAATGAAATAAGCTTTTATGGCTGCTATGTGCAGTGTTACTTACTTGCCTCATTCTTGACCTCCATCTTTGTCATTATAGCTGTTAAGAAATGATTTAAAAAACTATATGTAGGAGATGTATAACTTGATAACTTCTTAGTATTAACAATTATATTTTGGAATCGTGATTGAGTTGAAAAAAATAAAAAAAAAGATAATCATTCTGATTTAATTAAATTTTTGAAATGTGCTATTTTGCAATGTAAAAAGTGTAAAGAAACCAGAAAAAAAGTTTAATTTGTTTCAGATTTCCTTCACAAACTTTGCCAAACTATTTTCAACATGGATGTCAATGCCATTGCATTGGCTTCTTTCAGTTTTAGCGAATCAAGTGCCAGAATCATTAGTTACATCTATGAATTAGTTGGCAAGACTGGCATACCAATTTTTTCCATTAATTCAAGAACTAATACATTTGATAAGGTAATAGGTAACGGGAGCGTTTCGGTGCTTCAATGTTGCACTACGTTTTATTTTTGTTTTCTCTGAATGTAGTAACGGTCAATTTCTTTATTAAAACAGGCTGTCTCCAAATATTTACTTAAAATGTACCCATCACTGGCTGATGAGATTTCGGCCATGATTAGCGTTATACAACAGTATGTATGATTGGTCGGTTATTTTAATACTTTTAAAACACTTGTGCTACAATGAAATTAATACAGTATGTATCTGAGATTGTGTGCAAATTTGAAACAAAAAATGTTCATTATGTAGATTTAAGTGGACACAGATTTCAGTAGTGACGAGCACCACTGCTGGTCATCATGATTTTATGCGAGAAGTTAAGAATCAAATCGGTCAGAAAACTACTAATTCAAGGTAAGAAATTGTACGGTGAGTCTGAGCATATATGGTGAATTTATTGCATAAGGCCTCGTCAAAAAAGCTTGGGATTTTCTACGAAAATATTTGCAAAAACGCTAATTCTTTATCTTCAGATAAATAATTCAAAATAAGTAAAATTGACGATTTCCACATTATCAAATTTTGCAAGTTTTAAAGAGCCCTTCATGATGCATTTTGAAATTCCAATGACATTTACACGTCTTTAAAATTATTTTTTGTGGAATTTCTAAATGTTGAAATTGTCCACGCCTGATTACTTTTACTATACAACTATTTATTAGCACATTTAATACTTTATCCAACACATGAGCTACTGCTTACATTCAAAACTTTCAAGTGAGAAAAAGTTCGGCGGCCAGTGTGACCAGATAACTTCCCCTCGAATTTCCCCCGTCTCGAGTCCGTGCTGCCAGATTTGTACATGCGCGTTACATCTTGAATCAGGGGCGCACTTCCAACACCCCTTCTCGCTCCTGATTCTCTGTTCACTGGTCCTTCTTTAAGCACGTCGCTCTGCGATCCCCAAGTCTTGCACACATTTCTCGAACGCTGCTCTCGGTAGTGGCTTGGTTAAGATGTCTGCAGTCATTTCCTCACTGGGACAGTACATCATCTTGATTATGTTCTTCTCACGTAGGTCTCTTATATGGTGATGGAAAACTGCAATGTTTGGTCCTTGCACCAACCTTCTCTGACTCTCAACTTTATACATCCTTGATTATCCTCGAAAATCTCGGTATAACTGCTCTGCTTGAGTCCCATATCCTCCAGTAATTGTCTCATCCATAAGATTTCTTATGTGGCTAAAGATGCTGCCACGTATTCTGCCTCGGTGGTGGACGATGCCACAGACGTTTGTTTTTGGCTCTTCTAATTTACTGTGTTTCTTCCTACTTTAATTACGTGTCCACTGGTCGATTTTCTATCTTTGACATCGCCAGCGTAGTCTGCGTCCACGTAACATGTCAATATGCAATCTCCCCCAGCCTGGAACATTGGTCTGACTTCCCTTGTGTGTCCTAAGTATCTGATCACCTGCTTTACCGAGTTCCAGTCAGCTTCCGTGGGGTTTTCTACTCATCTAGCTAGGAATCCTATCGGCGCTGCGATGTCCAGACGGGTCACTGTTGCCAGATAAAGTAAAGATCCGATCGCTCTACGGTATTCATTGTTGTTCTTGAGTTTCTTACTCGCCTCATTGTCTTCGGCTAAGAAACCTGTCTCGATGGGGCTCTTTGAAGGTTTCGTCCCTTTTAGCCCATATTCTTTTACCAACAGGGATATCTCCGTTCCTTAGGTATATCTCTATTGTCCCATCCTCCTGTCTTTTTATTTGTATTCCTAGGTAATGACTCGCTTGTCCCAGGTCCTTTACTTCGAAATACTTGTTCAATTCTTTTCCTGTATTCTTCATGTCCTCGGATGTTCTTTCTACTATTATTAGTAAGTCATCTACGTAGAGCAGTATGTATGTCTGGTCTCCGTTTCTTTTTACTTTGGTAAACAGACATGGGTCTGCTTGACTCTGTTTAAATCCCATGTTTTGCAGTGCCGCTACCGCCATCTGGTTCCATGCTCTGGCGGACTGTTGTAATCCGTATAAACTTTTACGTAGTCGGCACACTCAATCAGTTTTTCCTCTTTCCTCGAATCCTGGTGGCAGTTTCATGTATAATTCCTCTTTTATTTTACCGTTTAAGTAGGCATTATTGACGTCTATCTGTGTGATGTGCCACTTCTTTTCTGCGGCCACGGCAAGCTGAGTCCTTATTGTCTCATGTTTCACTACCAGGGCGAAGGTCTCGTCGTAATCGGTCCCATATTTCTATGAGAAACTCCTCGCTACTAATCTTGCTTTATGGGCTTGTATCTCTCCATTTCCATCTAACTTTGTCTTGAAGACCCATTTGCAGCCAATGGCCTTCCTTCCCGGTGGCAGTCTTGTTACTTCCCATACGCCGTGTCTGTGCATCAACTATTTCTTCTTCTGCCGCTCTTGTCAATATTTTTCTCTCGCTACTTCCCATCGCTTGTACTTGTTTTCAGTCCTCTGGATACTAGGGGGTACTCAAAATCATTTCGTATTAGAGTAGGTTGAGCAAAATGCATACTGTAAAATTTGGCTCTGCCCTACTGACCCATGCGCAATACAAAATTTGCGCTGTTCGCATTAATTATAGTGAGTTAAACGCATCTTGAATTATTTCGTAGAAATTTCTATTTGTATCTAATTTTGGGAAATATTAGATATATACCTTTACACATATTCAAATATACATGTTAAAATATTTTTGCAGTAGTGGACATGTGGTTTGTTGCCATTCATAATTGGCAAAGAAAATGTGGCGTGTATAAGCCTATTTTCTTTGCTAGTTTTGGACGATGCGGGACACGCGGTTTCGCCACTTTCCCCACTAGCAAACAGTTTTTCAGCATTTTCTTCGCCATATTGAACAATAAGTCTGTTTTCTTCTTTAAAAACCAAGAAATAACCAATTATTCTTCGTTTATTTTTGTTGGATAATATCATTCAGCTATGCATATTACGCATCTAGGCCCCTACACATGGTATACAGACCTTTTAGTTCGTAGCCCTTTGTAGGGTGTTCAGCCAATCACAAACCAATATTTTTTTTACGAAAATGCGCACTTTTCGTACCGCCCTGAAAACGGCACAAAAAGTACGCAAATATGCACAGTACGCATTCGTACCGTCAGTACTTGAGTTGCCCTAGTGTAACACTGATCAGATAATTGTGAGACAGTGGGCTTCTTCTCTCTGTCCCTTCTCTGCCTGGTCTTCCCCTGGGCGTTCCAGGCTGGCTTGGCAGGTTAACTGGCTTAGCAGGTTGACTGGCTTGTCTTCCTCCTCGATGACTCCACATGCTTGGTGTCTTCTCCGGCTGCGAGGTCCTAGCTGGCGAGCGATACCTCTCGCACAGCAACAAAGTTTTACTCATGATACGCGAAACAGGAGTTGGCGTAGATCCAACGCGGCGATACTTCTTGATGCGACAAACAGTTCAGGCGCGGCGACTTTCTCCAGAGCGGGTGCAAACTTAGGCACAACGTCGTTCTCGGTGTGGCAGCTTAGCCGGCGCGATGGCGCTTAACAGGCACCATGACATAACCTCCAGAAAGTCTCTTGGGAACTCAGGCTCCTTGCCTGGACGGTGAATGAACTGACACGGGAGATGGTGCTTAAAACGAAATTCGGCGTGCAGCTGTGGTACGAGGGTAAAATATCGAGAGACAGAGAATTTTAAAGCTACTGTAAGTACTCAGGAGGTAAAAATAATCGTTCGGAGTCAATTGTTCCAGATCGCCTAAATAATATCTAATAAATAATGGTGTTGCATTCTATAGTTTAATGAATCTACAGCACAAAGTATTGTTCTTTGAATTGATATCAATGAGGATGTTTTAACCATTAAACTAAGTAGTTACATCTTGTATTTGCAAACTTTTTTAAAATTTCCCAAGTAAGAATTTGCCACATTGTCCACGTTTTGATAAATTTTCAAAACTTTCAACATTTTACGAAGACAAATTTGAAAATTGTTAACATTTTCACAAGCTAGTTTTATAAAATTATTCCAAATTAACATTAGCACATTTTGCAGAATGCTTAAAAGTTTTCCTGTGTCAATTTTACAAAATCGTGGATAACATGTGATGACCATGTATGTAATTTTCTTTAATTGCCTCGCACAGAGACATTTGTTTAAAAACCGGAAATTTCTGAGGGAACACTGATCATGATTGTATTTCTACCTTAGCTTTCGGCGAAATGTGCTTCCTATTTTTCCGGGTCTGCGGGGTTAAAAAGGTTGAGAAACAATGTAAAGGAATTAACAGTTACCCTAAAATCGCGAGTATAGTCCGCCCTCGAGTATAGTCCGCCCTCGTGTATAGTCCGCACTTTTTCTCAAAAAACTTTAAAAATCATAGATAGTCCGCCCTCGTGTATAGTCCGCATTTTTCACTGTGCTTATTAAACATGTGTCAGTTATACCCCCAAGACATAGCGGTACCGGTATTTCCAGTATTGACAGACGTGTATATCGGTCATTTCTAAGAAAGGGCAAAGGGGACATTAATCTAATCGGCGCCGTATCCATTAGCGGCGCACTCTCCACTACCCTGGGAAGTAAAATTGTACCAATTCACGATAATATGTTACCAGTATTTTAAGTCTGAACATACAGTACATGTAGATAGTCCGCCCTCGTGTATAGTCCGCGGGGATCCGGCACTGGTCAAAAAACCTTGTATAGTCCGCGGACTATACTCGCGATTTTAGGGTATTTATTACTTATAATTTAAGAGTTAAATAATGTATTTCAAAAAAGAGTATAAGTTTCTTTCCATATCTAAATAATTTTGCTTTATCGTCACTGGCACAAAAACTAGCAACTATATCTCGTGGTTTTTCTTTTTTTAAATTGTTTTTATTAGAAAAAACAGGAATTTTGTTTAAATAAATTTTGATTTAATTAAATTTTGTATAAATTGATCTTATTTAAGCAAATCGGCAGAGTTTTCCCATACTTGGAAAAACCTTGAAAAGTCAAGTAACTTGAAAATGACCTGGAAAAGTCAGGAAAGAATGGTTTATTTTGAAAAAAGTTAGGGAAATTCAATTCAATCATGGCGATCCAAAATAAATACATCTTACAGGTTAGCTCAGGCATTTTCCGAGCAGAAATTTTCCACATTTTCAACATTGTCGGAGTACAGATACACAATTTTCCAAGTTTTCTGTAAACAAATTTGCAATCTTTATCGCGTTTTTCGAGTACAAATTTGCAAAACTTTTCACCTTTTCCGTGTAAAAATATGCAATTTTTTTTCTCGTTTTCTGTAAACAAATTATTTGCAAACTTTTTTGCACGATTTCTATAAGTAGAAATTTGCAAAATTTTCCATGTTTTCCGAGTATAAATTTGCAAAAATTGTCCTCGATTTGTGTTAGCAAATTGGCAGAATTTCCCACGTTTTTAGGATTACAAATTTGCAAACTTTTCCACGTTCTCCGTGTAAAAATGTGCAAAATTTGTGAACGGGTTAATAAATAAAAAAATAAATTTCCCTGACGAACAAAAAATTGACATATGCCAATGTTAACCACGACTTTGCAAAATCTACATATGACTACTTTCAAGATTTTGAAATACATACTGTAGGCCTACCTATGCTTATTTAACAATTTTTGGAAATTTTACAAATTTAAATGCAAAAAAATGTCAGAAGTTTTACAACTTTGTACACAAATAAGGTATTATTGGAAAAAAATGTTCTCTGAAAAGGTTAAAAAAATATGTAAAGTTGCGCAAATGTGACCTCGGTAAATTTGTAAAATTATTCAAATTTGTGTCATGAAAGTACCAAAAATTTGGCAAATTTATCCTCAGAAACTGTTAATTTTTTTTCAAATTTGAATTTGAAAAACATAAAAATGTTTGCAAGTTTGCCCTAAGCATCAAAAATTTTGCAGGTTTCTCTAAAACATTGGAAATTTTGCAAATTTGTCCTCAGAAACTTTTCAAATGTGTAAAATTGAAAACTGTTAATAATTAATCCTCGAATTAGTTTGAAACTGTTGTAGATATTTCCACAGAAAAAGTTCACAATTGGAAATTTGTACCAAGAAAATGTTAAAAAGTTTGCAGATGGGTTTCAAGCTCAAATTTACTAAAATTTGCCAGACATTTTCATGTTCCCTGGCTTTACAAGATCTGATGGTACTTTTCATATTTTCAATATATTTTTTGTCATCTGTATTTAATGCTGGTAACAATGCGTGACATATTTACAGGCAAGGTAAATCCAATTCATAAAAAAAACAAGTGTCATATTTTTAAGTTTTTCTCAATTTTGTGGATTTCTCTTTAATTCGATTATACGAAATACCTCTTCATTCTTCAGCCTTCATAGATAATAAAAAGTCTATTTAACTGCCGAAATTCACCTAGAAAATAATCAAAAATAGCCGACCTGGGAATCAAACCCGGATCTACCGAATGCAAGACGAGGATGCAAACCTCTAAGCCACCTTGCTCGGTCCACTAAGCCAAATAAACCTTTCATAAAACTATTCTTGTTTGTAAATGTCTATATTTTTTTAGAATAATCGACATGTTTATATAACCACCTATATCACTATATACATTTACATTTATATATACTATCTACATTTTTTAAATAAGAGTCCTTTTAAAAATTGTAAATCTTTCTTGAGTTTCAACTGAAGTAGAATGAAGTGATGTTTTTATAAAAATAATTAATTACAAACAATAACTGACCATTGGTTAAAAATGGTATCCCATGCATGGTTTAATTATTCACAATTTTGTACTAAATTAAAGTATAAGTGGAAGTGACGAGGCAACCACCTTTAAAGCTTGTGCTTCTTTATTCGTTTTAATTTTTTTTTTCTAATTTTAAAAGTAAACAAAGCAATTTAAAACAATCAGAGTTTTGAGTTTTCAAAATATTGCATCGAGTATAAATATAAAGCCTATATTTAAGGGTGATTTTCTAGTTCATTAAGGATTTCTGCAAATTGCATGGTTTAAGTTTTCAATTAAAATGTTGAAATTTCAATTTAAATGCAGTCTGCTGAGAAAGTATTGTTTTTAATTTGCGAATAAAATCTTAGCAAAAATATTCCTTTGGATGGAAGCATTTTATTAATCAATATATTTATTGTATATTTGTGAGTTAGTAAATAATAACAATTTATAATTACAAAAGAACATTATTCATAAATATTGTAATCAATGATTGATCTGCTATTAAATTTTTTAAGACTGCACTGCCAACTAACGTTTGTTTCTTTAAAAGCAAAAACAAAATTATTTTTTTGAAAAATTTGACTTAAACTACAGTGTATTTTAAAATGTGCCTTCTTTTTTTTCACACTGACAGTTTACCCCTCACCCCTATTGTCACGATTTGTCAAAAATTCAGATTACCCCTACCCCTTAAAGCCGTGACATCATTTCTGGATAGCCCCTTATTAGCATAGGGAAATGGAGGAGAAAAAAGTCGAAACCACCCATGTAGCAAAATGACCAAAAACTGATGTTAAAATGATTCTCTGTATGACATCATTTATAAGAATACAGTGAAACCGGGAAAAGTGACCACCTGTTTATGTTGACCACTGTTTAGTGTTTGGTTTTTCTATTGCACGTATCCTTTTTTAAAAATTTCCCGTGTAGTGACCAGTGACCACCTGTCTACTGTGTACAGTGACCAGTGTGTGTTGTCTTTTATGAAATTTTTAAATTGCTAATGTACCTTAAAAAGTGACCAGATAACACATGAGTCACGTTACATCTTGCTTCAACGCTTGGACAGGATTATTCTGTACTTTTTTGGTGTTGTGGTTTTCACTACATTTATTACAGTTTACATGTGTAAGTGCAGTGTACATATTCATTATTTTAATGTAATTCTTGCACACTTACTGCAGTGACCACCTGTGTACAGTGACCAACATAACACTTTTTTATGGTCCCTCTAAATTGGTTTCACTGCATTAAAACTCACATTATTTATCAGGCTAAAAGACTTCTGATGCTATAATCCAACTTGAAATGGACAGAATTTGTTTATAAATAATTTGTTGGAACTTACCACATGGCACTGCGTGTGCTGAGTCTAGCAGCACGCAAAGATGAACTAATTAGAGCGTTGTTGGGCTCTGGATTCAGAATTAATTAATTTATTCATTCACTCATTCAGTCGTACAAAATCAAAATTTAAGATGGAAGAAAATTTTTAAACACTATTTTTAGAGTTTTTACTATTTATTAATCGATCTGTTAAACGAAAAATATGCAGGAGTTAATTATCAAAAAAGTTGCAAGTTTGATAATTTTTTTTTTAATTTTTATTTTAAACTTCCCATACTTTCCCAGGTTTTAAAAAAAATTAGCTGACCAACGAGAACTTGAAAAATTGACATATTTTGCTAATTTGACACTGGTGAATATTCCTTTTAAAATTTAATAACGTCAATTTTGAAAATTAACATAGAATTTTGTTTTTAATTTATTAAAATTGCATGAACATTTTTTTAAAACGGAAAAATTTTGGATTCGGAAAACGTTAAAAACTTGTGTTCGGAAAAAAAGTGGAAATTTCGCAATTATGTCCTCGAAAAATTTGTCCACGGAAAACGGGGACAATTTTGCAAATCTGTACTAAGAAAATGTGGAAAAAACTTTTAAATTTCTACCCGGAAAATGGAACCTGAGCTAACCTCGTAGAAGTACTAATTTTGGATCGCAATGACTGCCTTGAATTTTCCTGTCTTTTTCAAAATAAACCATTCTTCACTGACTTTTTCTGTAATTTTCAAGTTCCTTGACCTTTCCAGGTCTAGGGAAAACCTTGTGTCAAAAACATGTAATTATTTAATTCAATTTAACTCAGTACCCAACAGTAAGCAATCAAAAGCGACATGTTAGGGGAGTCGAGCCAATCATTTTCAGGAAATGGCTCCTACGTCAGTGGCCATCGACTTAAGACATCATTGTTAAATTGAATTTGACCCCCCTTCGAAATAAACCTTACAAAAAATCAAGGAATTTTGGATTTTTCCTCTTTGTCCACTAACATGTCGTTAACTTTTCATCCATCGCAGAATTCTGCAAGGAATTCGTCCATCAATCCAAGAAAGGCATCCATCAATCTCTGAAAAAAAACTCATTTAGGTCAAATGTGTCTTCAGGTGCTTCATTAGTTTATAAATCGTCCCAAAATTAATCCTCGATTTTCGGACGTTTGGCTTATTCACTTTTCTTCTCTAGAAGGCATTCTTCGTCCATGATTTCGTACCTCTCAGGCTGTACTTCTGCGTCCGGTCTTTTTCACTTTCTTCTTGCATCTCTGTTCGGGTTAATTAATTCAAATCTCAAAATTCGACTGAAATTTCTTCATTTCTTCAAGACTTTATTCACTTTTCGTGTTCATCATGAATTTTAAAAATAGTATTCAAGGATAAAACTCTGGTATTTGTAAATCTGGTAAATTACAAAAAACTAAATTGTTTAAAAACTACTATTTTATCTAAATCGAAGTTATAGGCTTGTCCAGCAGCGAGTGAAATTCGATCTCTTCGGACGATGTCCAGCCAGAAAATGAGACGCGCTGCTTGAAAATCCCGCCATTTATACCCTCGGGTTGACTTACTACTATGCGCATGCACATAAATTTGTTTGCACATTTGCACTAGAAATGATGCCAATCAGTTTTTTTAAAATGTGGGAAAATTTTGCAAATTTTAACTCTGAAAATGGCCCCTGTTCTTATTTTGTAGTATTATTAAATTTGGATCGCCATGACTGCGTTGAATTGCCCTGACTTTTTTTAAAATAAACCATTATTTCCTGACTTTTTCAGGTTTTCCAGGTCTAGAGGAACTCTGGTAATTTCTTAAAAATGTTCACATTGCGAGCTATTCATGAATCCATATTATTATGAAATACCGAATACCAAGCAAGGTGGCTTAAAGGTTAGCTATCTCGTCCAGCGTTTGGTAGACCCGGGTTCGATTCCCGCGACGACTATCCTCGGTTTTTGTGGCTTTTCATGGTTTCCCACAGTCCATTCAGGCGAATGCTGGGATATTTGCTATATCAAATCGGCCATGACTGTCTTCCTATCCCATTTTAACAATATTATTATTCGAAAGAAAAGTAGATTGTACAGTAAAGGTTTCGTTCTTAAACTTTTTCCAAACCCATCTTTTTGGACGTTTGAGATATTGAAAATATGGCAGGGTGCAGAAATTTTATTTTAACTTCCCTGACTTTTCCAGCTTTTAAAAAAAACTTCCCTGAACAATGACGACGTGAAAAATTGACATATTCTACAACATTGATACTGAAAAATTATTTTTTTACATTTACTAACGACAATTTTAGAAATTGACATTGACAGAAAAAATTTTCTTTCGGAAAATGTTAAAATTTGTGCTCGGAAAAAATATGAAAATTCGCAATTTTGACTTCGGAAAACCTGGCGAATTTAAGAAATTTGTACACTGATAACGTAAAAGATTGCAACATTTTAACTTTGGAAAAAGTAGAAGATTTGCAAATTTTTCCTGAAAAAACGTTAAAAATTTTGCTAATTTGTCTTTGGGAAAACGTGGAGACTTTTGCAAATTTTCTTACGGAAAAACTTTAAAAAATTTGCAAATTTTAACTCAGGAAAAAAGTTAAAAGTTTAGGAAGTTTGTTCTAAGGAAAACGGGTCGAATTCGTCCTCTAAAATTGAAATTATTGCGAATTTGTCCATGGAAAAACTTTAAAAATTTTGCTAATCTGTTGTCGGTGGAAAATTTGTCTTTGCAATTTTTTAAAAAATATTGCGAATTTGTCTTTAGGAAACGTAAAACATTGTCGAATTTTTACGTGGGAAAAAAATAGAAAATTGTTACAAAATTTTCAAGGGAAAAGCTTAAAAATTTTGGAAAATTTAACCGCGGAAACCATTAAAAATATTGCCAAGTTGTCTTCGGGCAAACAGAAAATTTTGAAAATTTTAAATGTGCAAAATTTAAAAAATTGGACTTCGGAAATTCTTGAAAATATTGTCAATTTGTCTTTGCCTAAGGTATAATTTAAAAACTACAAAAATAAATATGAAAAAAATGCATTAGCATGCAAACTAATTTCTAAAACTGTTTTTGAATTTTGCATTTTTTCCAAGTTTTTATTTAATCTAAAAAGATATTAAACGTTAGATGGATTATTCATCTTTTACGTTTATTAAGGTTTTGATTTTATTTTGACAAAATTTTGAAAAAAATTAATTTTTATAAAAATGAAAATTCAGTTTCTTAAAAAATCCATCGTTAAAAAAAACATTTCTATTTTCTTAAACGTAAAAAAAATTTTAAATCAAAATTTTCTCTATAAATCCATTAAAAAAAATTAATTTCGTACAAAATTCAATTAAGAATAATTAATTCCTTACCTGATATAATTAAATAAGATGAATTAAAAAAACGTTTAATTAAATCTAAATCCTCTCAACAAAATTCCTGCTTTTTTTTAACGAATTAATTTTTAAAAAAATGCAAACGCCAACATAAATATAATATGGATGTGGTTTACCGAGCAAGGTGGCTTAGAGGCTAGCGTTCAAGTCTTGCAATCGGTAGATTCGGGTTCGATTCCCGTGTCGGCTGTCCTTGATTGTGGTTTTTCATGGTTTCCCACAATCTCTTTAGGCAAATGCTGGGATGGTTCATATATTAAGTCAGTTATTACCGTTTTCTGATCTCAAGCCTAGGTTGTAGAATTTAATAAATTCAAACCTGTTGTACCAGAGCTGAGGTTGCTCTTGGTAGATTCCATCATTTGTTGCAGTAGAATTTCTGTGAGGGTTTTAGCAGCGTTTTTTTTTATAAATCATGAATTAATTAAAACTCAAAAGTTAACACACGTTAATAGGTAAAATATAATATGTATTTATGTTTTTTATTAGCGGTGAAGCCCAGGGTATCCCAGGGAAAATTAAAGAAATCATAAACATTGACCTAGGTAATGGCGTCATTTTTTAATTTTTGTTAAGTCTCACAAACGTTGCTTATCATAACCCCTTAAGTCACACGCAAGTTTTTTTTATTATCCGTAAGTCACACAAACACCCTTTTTGATTGACCCCTAAGACACCAACTTATTTTCTGAATAGCTCCTAAGTCACACGCACGTCCTTTTAGGACGGCCCCTGCCCACAAACACGACCACACGTTTTCAAATTCATATATTAGATACCATGTATATTATGTAATTTATAAACTCGCCTGCAGGTTTCGGACGTGCATACATTCGCAAATGGCCTTGAACTATTTTATTTTTCACTTCCCAGAGTTTTCCAGATTTTAAAAAAATTTCCCTGACCAATGACTTTGGGAAAAATTTACATATTTTACCAAATTGACATCAAAAAATTATTTTGTTTAATTAACAAAGGACAATTTTGAAAATTAACGCAGACAGAAAAATTTTGTTTTCGGAAAATGTGAAAAAATTTGCAAATTAATACTCAAAAAACGTGGAAAATTGTGCAGATGTGTACATGAATAAGGTAAAAAATTAACCAAATTTGTCCTCCGAAAATGTGGAGAAATTTTGTAAATGTTTAATCGGAAAATACTCCCTGAGCTAACCTCGTAAAAGTATTAATTTTGAATCTCCATGACTGCGTTGAATTTTCCTGTCTTTTTTTTAAAATAACCCATTTTCCTATGATTTTTTCCTAAATTTGGCAGGTATTATAGTTCCGGGAGAATACTGCATGAAATAATTATTAAATTTAATTTAACTCAGTACAAAAATTCTATTACTTTCGTAAGACAAATTTGCAACGTTTTCCACAGTTTCCAAGCAATTTTTTTTGTAATTGTAGGGAATATTTGAGTAATGTTCGCTCCCCATGAATATGCGCGTGTTGCGCGCAAGTTCCCAGCACTTTAATCGTATAATCACGTTTTGATTATGTTTCACGCTTTTGCTTTATTTGAATTTTGCCGCCGTTTTCCATACCTGGAAAACGTCACCTTTTAGTGCGAGACTTGAATCTTAATGCCTAACATTTTACCTTCGAGCTTTGCGTGTTTGGCCCATGGTTATTGCAATTGAATCACTATTAATTATTGAATATGT
>JAQGBX010005057.1:0-14313 GCA_034698745.1 Megaphyllum sjaelandicum | reverse complement strand
GTACCTCGATTTGAACATACAGTATACCGTCTGATTTGAACCTCGATTTTATGATCCTCTTATTGTATGAAACCTCTTTTTTATGAACTCATCAGCACGAGGCTCCTGCCGACCACACCGTGCGTTTTTTTGGCTGGCGCAGGCCTCAACCAGCTATTTCAACTAAAAAAATAAGGGATTTTGCTTTGACAAGAAAAAATAAAGATGGTGAAACAGAAGCAGATTCATGATTTTTTTCAAACCTGCCAAACAAAAGTGATATACATGTAGGCCTACAATGTGTGATGTGGTAAAATAACTTTGAATACTTGATTGCATGGCTTGTTTCCTATTTTTTTAAAATTGGTTTTCTATTGTTTTGAATTTAAACCTCGATTATCTGAACATTTCGATTATATGAAACACCTCTGGTCGCAATAAGGTCCTAAAATCGAGGTTTTACTGTATTACAATTCAATTCCATCTCATCACGTTCAGTCCATAAATTATATAGTTTTATGTTTGTTGTTTGATCCGAAAACACACTTATATGCCTCACTTTGTAGTTGTACACAGAGTGGTAATTAGGGTCTGCAATAAGCGTTCTACGTGCTCTTACCCAAAAACGGGAATATTTTTACCATCTCTACTTCCAGGGCGCCCTGTAGTCATTAAGTAGATGGCGCTAGTTTCCGAGCTTACAAGACGAGCGAAGTATTGATTTTTCTATGACGTCGGCAAGTACTTTCAGTTTACGCCATATGGAGGCGCCTGCCACCGGTTGCTCAAATTTCAAACTGCGCCTGTTAGCAGAAGAATGCTATTTTTAGCTTGTATAAATAAAGTATTTAACGATTTTTCCGAATTTTTTCTGGAAATAGAAGTTTCTTGAGAACAACTGTCTAGGTTAAAGGGTTTCGAACAAGGAATGTTGAGTCCCGCCAACAACAGTTTGTAATCGATTTTGAATATTTTGAAGGTTATTCAATTTAAAAATTAAGTAAGTGAACTCCTAGCCTCGCAGCACAGGTTCTTGAAAAGTGATACAGTAATAATGCTAAAAAAATCGGAAAGGTGGAAGTTCATAACAGTTTTGATAATGAAAATTTACCATACTCAGATAAAGTGCAGATTTTAGCATGATATAAAACATACTATTGTACAGCACATCGAAATCTAAACTGTATACAGTATATTGATCACGATACATTTTGTTGAGTTTTCATTTTAAGAAACAATTTAACCATGTGCGAGTCTTTAGATTTCATTTTTTCATGCTTTGGATCATTATGGTATAAATAGGATTGGAATGAACTGCGGCTATTAGCTAAGTAATACATGCTAGCAATTTTTTTTAAATTAAAAAGGTCTTCAGCCTAAGAAGACCAACATAAGATTATATTTTAATAAAGTTTTTGGTAGGTTTCAAATTATCTCAATAATACACTTAGTTTTTTAAGTGTTTATGCATGTGTACATCCCCCGACAATTTCACGTGATTCGTGGAACATTTCTTTCTATTTTTTTTTTAATTAAGGCAACATTTGATTTGCGTTGTAAAATACTGTATTTGTGTACATGCATTAGGGTGCGAGCAGAAAGAATGCTTACTTTCGACGTGCTTCTTTCAGCCTCTTTCGTGATTGTTTCCAGCTTTGAGGCAAACAATGAACGCTGATTTCAGCGTGGTGGTCAGCGTGCTTGGTGGCGCCACGGCATTCGTTATGCTAGGTGAAACATTCCGCGTAAAACCTTCCACATGCGCATTAGCATCTCATTTTGCTTGCAATGCAGGGCACGTTTTTACGGTACCTAGGCGGCATACAAATCGATGGCTACACTTTTGACCAATAATGATCTGCGTGTACCACTCTGTGTCTTAAAAATCTGCTTTCAGATTTCCAAAAAAGAATGTTAAAAACATTTTTGAAAGCTTAAAAGTGCTTTTTGTAAGCTCAGCCTGTCTCGGCTAAGCTTTCTTTGTGTGCGCCCTCATTTAAAACGCATGCCGCATTCTTATCCCGATTGGTGGCGCTAACGTACGCCGAGTGGTAAGCGCCTGCAATAAGCATTCTTTATGCTCTTCCCCCTTATCGAAGATTGAGAATTTTTGGATGACGCGTTTCGGTTTCCAATGATTATCATGAGATGGCGCTTGACTGCAGCTCATTTCTCGGATGAACGCCTCCGTATATTTTATCCACTTGTTGTTTGGCAGAATGCAGTTAGTCTCTCGTTCCATTTATCAAATGAATTATTGATTGAATTTTCGAGATTAACTTTAAGAAGTTGCCGAAACAGACGGCGCTATTCTGGTGGCAGAATCGTGTGGCGGAGACGCAAAGAGTAGCGCTGCCAACGATAAGTTAAACAGCAAGATTGCAGAATTGGCGATTGGATTTCGCCCTGACAGACAGTCAGCCATTATTCAGACATAAATCGCTCTGGCGATGCTCGAGTTAAGCAATCCTGTAAAAGAAGATATGCTGGAAGTGGTGTCAACAAATGGTCATTTCTCATGATAATCCGATTGCTGCTGCTGCAGATATAAAAGTAGAAAAGAAAATCTAACGATGGGATCAAAAACGAATTTGCAAACAGAGTTTTAAGTGAAAAGATAAATCTCAAAAATGCACAACAAACACGTGTTTCACCGTTTTCAAGAATGCTTCCTGCGCTGGCTATTCACAGATTTGAAACTGAATGGCTTTCTACAAAACCTGCCCAAGTCAGCGGCTTTTCCATTGGACTTGGGCAGTTTGTGTGTATCCATTCAGTCGATCTAGCCAATCAAGCAAAGCCATATAGTGGATGCTTAATTGTGCAAGTTTCATTTACAGGTAATTGCAATAAACTCATTTGCGAAATAAGCATCTTCAATTTGTTATTTAAGTTAATTCAGTTAAATTTCCTCTATACGTTTTTCCACATTATCCACAAATGTATACACAGTGAACAAAAATGTCCTAATCTCACCAAATAACATTTAAATTGTTGAGATATGACACATCTATATGGCCACGTGTACAGGAAGTCAGGGGTGCGCTAACCACTGGTGCAAACAGATTTGACCTTTGACCATTTTTTCAATGTCATTCAGACAGGAAGTACAAGAAGGACACAAAATAGATATATGGTCCTAATTATAAAGTTGTAGAGTATCGTGAAATTAGTTTAATGGGTGCATCAATATTCGCATTCCAAACAACATTTTAGTTGTCATGTTTGTTTACCTTTACAGCAGAAGTGTAATGCTGGAAAGCTCGTTTCAGAATATTCGGGGGCAGTGCTAATTCACAGATTAAGCATTAAAACTGAGTGATTAACGAATGTAGAAACACTGATTACTGCAGTACCTTGACCTCATAAGATGTGCTTTACATGAATGTAATTGGAAATGTAGCCATTTCGTAATACATTCAGTTTTAATGCTTAATCTGTGAATTGGTCCTGCCCCCGAATATTCAAGTACGAGCTTTCCTGTATTGCACTTCTGCTACGAAGGTTAGCAAGCATGAAAAACTAAAATGTTGTTTGGAATCGCGAATATTGATAATTGAATGTCGTCGAAAATGCACCCATTAAACTAATTTCACGATGCCCTACAACTTTCTAATTGGGACCATATGTCTATTTTGTCCTTCACGTACTTCCTGTCTGAATAACCTTGAAAAAATGGTCAAGGGTTAAATGTGTTTGCACCAGTGAATAAAGCACCCCTGACCTCCTATACATGTGTCTACACGGTTGTGTCATTTCTACAACTGTTTAAATGTTATTTGGTGAGATGAGGACATTTTGTTCACCCTGTATACACAAAACATGTTTGAATCATATTTCCCCATTTATGACGTGTCTTAAAGAAAATGTCAAAAGATGTCAGTACACTACATATTATTTATATAGAGTATTATGCCGCCAAGCGTGCTCAAAAAGGGATAAACGTTAACGAAAATGCTTTCTAAATCAAATTACAGCATCTTCACCACGGTTACAACACGCACCACGTACACCAGTGGGACCAATGGCCGTCAAAGCCTCCCATGCAACAATGGGGATTTTTCGGGGGAGAAAAAATACGCCTGTTTCGCACTGCTCATTTGCATAAATGCACAGTAAGAAGAGGACTAGCGAATCAGTTACTTAGTGCAATACCGACAATTCACTATTGATTTTTCCCATAAAAGTTTCCAAGGCAACTAAATCTGCTTTATTTTCTGCAACGAAGTCGTCAATCGAGGCATTCAAATCCAGTTTTCAATAACATGTTTCACAATTACCCGCCAGTTAAATTAAAAAGCTGAAAATATGCTCGTATTAAGTCGTAAAGCTATCTCAAACAGGGTGATGAAAGCAATGATTCGAGGTGACAGCACCCAAAACGATTTTTTAAAGGATAAACAAACATATTAGCATATGAAATGAGCCATTTTAAATTTCTGAAAGACTTGTTCCAATTAATTTCGGACATTTCTGACGCTCAAACAAGGCGAAAACAGGCCTAAAATTCTCGATTATACATTACTTCAGCTCAGTAATAAGCAGGCTTATTCATAGACCGTGCAATTCCTGGGTTGCAAACATTGAAAATTACGTGTTTTACGCAATTGTTGTCAAAGTGTGGGTGGGAGCACGTTAGCACATTAAAAGTGTCTTTGAAAAAAGTGTCGTTTTGTGGTAAAGGTCTGCAATACCACTACGCGACACTTTCGAAATTAAGTATTCAAGGACATTTAATTGCATATGTGCTCCCACCTTATGAGTGGACTGCAACAGTAGAAAATTAAGAGTAGCCAATTTTTGTGTTAAACTTCACTAATTTAAATGCTTTTTCCTATACGACCTTTGTGAGGCAGTGACATTTTCTTTGTTTGCTTCAAAAATTAAGCTTTTTTGGTATTCTGCTCTCGGTTTATATTGGTGAGACGTCGCCACGGGAATCATGAAATATGCGCTGTTGTTTATTGTGGATCGAAGCAACTTCTACATAATACGGACGAAAAACCGGAGATGAGGCAAAAAAATACACTTTTTACGTCGCCTCATTCATTTTAAACATGTGCCAAGTTTCCCAGGACTTTTGTAATCGTATTTTTTTTGCCGACCATTTGTCCTTTTTAAGATTGCAACATCTTTATTTCGCAATGCGTAAGACACTGCAGTAGACATCAAGTTCCATTTCAATCAGAACAAAACACAAGGGTCTGGACCATGTAAATATAAGATGTGCATCCACCATCTGATTAAAGCTAAAGTGAAAAGCGCCAAACGATCCCGTCGAAATCAGTACAAGTACACTGTACTCGAAGGGTACCAAAGTTTAATTCTTCAATATTTCAGGAGATAAAATAAAGTGGTACTCAATGAAGTGGTTAATGCAAGGTGTGAAGTGGTCGCAGCGTTGCTTGCACGTGCACTGCATACTGGAAAACCCTGATCCAAGGGCGTCCAATATAGGAATAATTCGTATTTAATCACAACCATTTATGACTCCTCAGTTATGGATAAAGATATCCATATCTATGTATATTACGTACATTTGGATCTTATTAGAACATTGATCCTAAGATATCTTTAATGTTTTAAATTGGTAATGCCATGGGGTGATTGTAGAAATCTGAGAACTGTTAAGAGTCATTGGGAGCTATTATAAGGGCTTAGATGTCAAGATAAAAGGAAAAAAATACAAAATGGACAAAGGCCATTTTTCTTTTCATTTTTTTTTTAGTTGTATCTTAAATTGCTTGTCAGGGTGCTATGAAGCGCACCATTTTATTATAGCGTGGATAACAGATCTTTTGTGAAATGTACCAATCGAAACATGTGTTATCCATGGAAACCACTATAGGAACATAAGAAAAAAGGTTTCATTCATTTGTTGATGATAAGAAAGTTTTGATTTATTTTTCACCATGAGTTAAGTTACAAACTAAAATTTAGATTTCTGGACAACGTTATGTTCATTAGCTAGGAGTTGCCTGTACACGCCATGCATACATATACTGTACTGTATAATTTTCAGTGTTTCCAATTGCATGTGCTTACATACTGTACCGTGTTTCCCATAATCAATAAAACTACCAATGCATGTATGTTGAATTAAAAGATTCTCAAAATTATATACTTTAAACGTGTTTTAAAATTGTTCCAGTTCACTACATGTACAAATTGCATCAATATGCAACAGACTCGAGAAACCTTGAGAAGCCAGCCTTGAGACTAAAATTAGAAAACCAATTTTAAACTAATGCGAAGTAGAAATAGATAAAATGTAACTTTATCAGCTAATGTTTTAAACATTTGTTGCGCTTAGAGCAATTAAAGAGTTGTAACAGAAGATAGCTTTGCAAGAGACTTGCAACCTTTTTAGATCTTAAATATATATATATATTCAGATATTATCACTAGATTTGGAATGTTTTTTGAAACACGCGTTTATTTATTTTTTTTAAATATTATTTATACTATAGGGATATTGTGTTTCACCTCAAGAACAACCACTCAAATCTTGTACAGGGCATCACATATCAATCATACAGCTATAAATTTACCAAATGTCCGAAACCTTCCCGTTGGCCGGCCAATTAAACAGAAACAAAAAGTTCAACTGATTCACCAAAATGTCAATGAAACATTAACATGAATGAAGGTGAAAACCGTGTAAGAAAGGCTTTTAAAAATACAGGTTATTGTGCTTGCATGCTCCCTCTACAAACTGGGAAACAATCTTTTAAATTTAAAACGAACCTTTTTTTTTTTGGAAAAATTAAGATTGTTTATGAAAAACGCTTATCTACTCGTACATGTATGTTGCTTTCTAAGTGCCATCCAAAATACTCGAGGATTAATCCTTAAAACTCAAAAGCAATTCAATGGTGCTTTTTAGCCTCTTTTCACATCGGCATAAGTGTCTTCAGACAACGCACTTTGTATTATATGAACATCAGCTTTCACATATTTGACATAGGCAGTCCTGAAAGCACAATAACGTGTTTTACATTACGTTCAATCTACGCTAACTGCATGGTCTCAATCTTTTAAGTTGAAGTAGTTTCCATTTACACAGTAATTGTGCAATGAATTGTGAAACATCAAGTTTTGAAAGAGCTGTATTTGCTCGCGTCTAAAGAAACATAGCCGTATACATGAATATACATGTATTATATGTTTCGAAAAACAGGGTGCCCTCATTAAGAAAAAATGTTTATTAAAAATCCATGTTATGTAGAAAAGTGCATATGGTTGTTATGCAGGTTTTTCTCTATTTATAGAATTTTATCGTGGAAAATGTTGCATAAACTGAGTAACAATCTCTGGCAAATTTGCTAAAACTAAAATAATAGCCAACAAATGAGATTTTTATTATCAGTGACCTTGCGTCATTGAGCTTTACGATCGCCGGACATCTTTCTTGACTTTTGTCTGAGTAAAGGTCTTCAAAACATTTGCCTAAGTAATGAGACTTTGAAGATGTAAATAACGGATGCTCTTGTCACAATCTCTGAGAAAAAACATGGAAAATCTTACTAGACATTTTCCAGGCTTTAAACAGCTAGCTCTTTGCATTTTTTAACATTGTAAACAAATCTTGATGCTTTTGCCTGCATGGCCAAATCCCTATACCTAACATCAAGTGAATTTTCTTTATGAGGCACCCTGTAGTTTCGCAATTTACAAACGTTATAATGCTTTGTTTTTATTTCGTAAAAATACATTTTTCAAATATTTCAAATATAAGCAGATGTTAAGTGACATGATGGTAATACTCAAAAGGCCAGGGAATCGATTCTGGGGAGAACCACATTTGTCATTAAAATTCCATGTAACTGAATATTGCAACATCCAAATACATTAACGGTCCTGTAACAATTCATTGAAAAAACAAAACAATTCGTGAAAATAAATTCGGAAACACCTTTTTAGGTCATTCTCTTACTCCTTCCAGCACGAAGAAACAAGTATTTCCGGTTATCTAATCGAGTCCTCCATTGTGGAATGACATTGTACAATTGTAATTACACTTAATGAGTTGTACTAATAGTTGATATTACTATATCGTGGATTTTTCCCAGCAGTCCAAACCAACTACAGAACTTACAATTTAGAAATCACCCGTACTTTTCCAACTTGATGAACATGAATGTCAATTCTACAGTCGGTCGAGTGGCTGCAGAAGGGAAAGTTAGAGGATGTGTAATTCATTAAAGCGATCGTCCATCGTGTACATTTGTCTGACATTTTCGACCTGGAGTATGGCATTGCGCTTGACACGGCCATAACGATGGCCGTTCGTAAATATATTCATTGAAATTTATGAGCTGCATGGGAATGATGGGATTAGGTGCAGCAACATGTTACTGGCGCCCATTGGAAAACCCAAAAGTTCGGCCCAGCAACTGCGTAAAAGTGTTTTAACGAGAAAACGTGGTCATGAAAATATGTGATGCAACTACATAAACAGTTTGAAACCCCATTTCACGGTGCTTATACGTAACCTTTCTCGCAGTTTATATCTTGAAAGCATTTATATTGTATTGTAGTCATGGTAACAACTCACTCCTTTATTGAATTTCGTTCGCTTCGGCATTCATACGAGTTTGCAATAGCCCTTGGTGGTACACCATTGACCTTGCGCGGCGCAACAGGATTAATGCAAAATGTCTGTTTTTTAATACCGAGTAATAGGGCGACTTATCGCTCACTAAAATGGCTGATCTCATAAAACGAGAACGTGTGGCTCTAAAGAGATGAGGATTAGAAGAAATGCAAATTGTCAATTGGAAACATATACTGTAATGCATGGGACTCATGAACCCAATACCCAATTAGAATATAGAAAAATTATTTTAAAAAAAAGTTTTTTACTTAGAATTCAGAATGCGTAGGTTATACTATGCTACCAATAGAATGCAAGGACCATAATAAATCCAAATTATTAATGGTAACTTTCTATAGTTAAGGCAGCTGGAAAACATGTTATGTCGCAGCGCCGTCAACTGCATCATCACGCAACGTCTAATGGCCTATTCACATCGACTAAATCCGTACCGCAGTGACGTCACGTGCGTTACGAAACTTTGTAGCGTGACGTCACGCCGCACGTAAAAATACGCTTACCGGTTGGCGTTTAACGTTTTTTTTTTGGTTTTTTTTTATTTACTTCTCCCAGAAAACGATTAAAATTGATCAGACTGGAAAAGTTGGATCAACTTCAACTGGTACGGATGCGAATGCAAATTTCGTATAAACGTCACTTAGCCCCGCCTATATTATCATGTGCGGCCACGCACGTGACGTAATTACGGTTCGGCCAATAATTTATGGCGCAACACAGGGATCTATTCAGGCATTAGGTGTAAAATCGAATTTTTATATACGGTATTTTTAAATGTTTCTGTAGCAAAGAAAGTAAGAGTACGAGCTTGCACTCGAGTGCATTAATCGGGTTTTCGCCGTGTGACGGAGGCCCAAGATTTATTACTTCGAAAATGTCACTACTCAGTATATAATCGTTGACAATAACAAATGCATTTAAGGATGTCCCCAATTTTCAAAACTGCCACTTCTCTGGTAACAACATTTTGGTGGTTTTGGCGACATTTACGACGCTGTAAATTGTGCGACATACGGTTTCGACGTTACTTCGAGCATTTCAAACCAGTTTTTATTATCGTTACAGTCATGAAAAGCAAACATGGGAGGTGGCGTTCGCGTTCCTGCGCGCATGCGCGTAGCACTTCAATCAGCTTTCTTTGCGTCATCGCGATCGACGTTTACGCAAAATTATGTATTCCCACAATATCAATCACGCGAGGCTATCATTTTTTTCCCGGTCACCGATACACGAAGTCCATATTGTCACGTATCAAGCAAATTAGTTTTTTTTTTCATCAATTAAGATCTTTTTATCATGGGGTAGGAGGGGCTGAGCCTGGCGTTGTGAAGTCACAATCTGATGACGTCAACTGAAAACTCATTAATCTGAGTGACTCTATACCTTAGTACTGGTATCCATGAAAGAACAATGGATGAATGAATAGCGAATTGGTTCGCAAGTACGGTAACTAGAGTAAATAATAAATGGCGAGTTATTAAAAGATATCAAAACTCATTTAGACCCTAAACGCCAGTGGAAAATTACGCACTTACAATATATTACTGCAATTAGTGCCTGTTTGCCGTCTGCCAACCTAGTGATGCTTCAGAATGGACATTTTTTTAATATGTTGCCTTTAACATAATTCCAGCTCATACAATCTATGCGTAGGCCTACGTTGTTTGATCACATTTTACAATGAACTTCAGCGCTCAGCCTTTCTTTAGGAAATATCTACTCAATGCGAAACCTGAGTTTATAAATTTAAGAGTATTTTCACAGATGCATAAAATTATCTTTTTAATTTTAGAGGAAATCCTGCGATTGTTCTATATGGGTTAAGCAGAATGGCAAAAGGGACAACTTATCTTTTGAGATAATTAATTTCACTTACATTTTTTCAAAGTAATACAATCGTATGCTCTATGTACTTATATATATAGTGACGTTAAATGGCAGCACATGCTCCATGTAACTCGTAACGTTATGATACTTAAAATGTGCCCCCTCAGTGTTGAAAAGTCACTTTTTGCAATTTTTTCACTTATACCGTTTTGCTTTTAACCCATTCATATATGCTAAAAAATGTTTAAAAAATGAGAGACCATTTATTGACTTCAAATGGTTCTAAAACAGTACATTTTTAAGATATTTAAATACACGATGTGATGAATAATAAATACGAGGCGTAAATACAGACTTATACAGTATACTGTATGGTAAATATGTACAATGGGTTGCATTTAAATTCAAAAACCATTTTCTATAACGGCTTTTTAAATAACAAGAATGTACAAGAATAGTCAATCTTTCCAAAATGAAATTGAAACGCATCACGTATCCTAGATCATTTTCTGTTAAATTTCTTTTAAAACTTTCTAAAGAACTATTAAATTCCCTCTCTAAGCCCAGCTTAATATTTCCGCATTTTTCCGGGGCTTTTTCGCAGACTCGTCGACATCGTGCCAAAAACTCCAAACGTCCCTCATGATGGCCATCATTAAACCCCAATGTTTGTTTCCCTTTTATCCTGCCCGGTGCACTAAGTCTTTTTAATAGGTCTCATTAATCTTATAAGCCCCATCGGGTTTTTCTTCTCCTTGGAAAACTTTTCACTATAGCTTGTTTTCAAGAAAGTCAAAACGTTGCCAATTCGTCTCCCTTGACCTGCAACCAGTCCAAGGAGGAAGCAGCAAGAAGTCCATCGATCTCGGCTCCTCGTCTATCTCCCAATTCGCAACAACTTCTCTTCCTAAGAAATATTGCATCCTCTAATTAAATCCGAAATTCCAATCATTTCCACCTCGAGCAACGCTGCTTGTCCAGTGGCCTCTAGTTGCCATTCTGGAGCACCTCCTCTTGCGTTTTTCCGCCGGGACGCGCCATTGGCGGCCATTAGCTTGACTGGCACACCATCTATTTCCTCGGGGTATTTCTCCTCGAGCGGTTATTGGATTGTTGACCGGTTCCGCCTTCGGTGTTGTTACACACAAATCGCGGCTTGTTCCAGAGCTCGTTAGTTCGCCACGAGGTTGGTGGGTGCCGCTGTCTCTGCAGAGTCGATGCCGCACACATGCACTTACCTGCCAGTGTCAGTTGTGTGTTGCCAGCGATAAAGTTGGCACGCCTCGCAACTCCTTCCCGTCTACGACGAAAATCGCGCGAGATTCCTCCCTCGCAACAGCTGGCAGCCTTCAGTGGTGCTTCACACACTTTCCGGTGGTCGACTTCTGCACCAACAACAACCGGCAACAGGATGCTCGCACCGACAGTTTGAAAAGTTTCGGATATCGAGTTGGCAGTCAGCTCCGAATCTGGGCTCGAGAGGTTGCGATTCGGATTTTGTGTCGTGCAACGTTCGCCCGGTCTTGTTCTGAAGCATCCATCTGGTCGTCCGCATTTAGACATCGTCATCAGATCTGTGTTTCGAATCTGACAGCTGTGGGTGAGGCCAGAAATGTGCAACGCGCTTTGGACTGGCCACCGACTAAATTGACCGGACGACTGTCGAGGTGATCAATCGGCAAGAATAAACTTATTTAGTTGAGATAAACGTGTTGATGTGGCCACGGAATCCCCAAATTTGAACTTCCGAAGTCAAGTGTCGAGGGAATAAGTCTGGATAGAAACTATGCACTAAAAAAAACCTGTGCACAACTGCAATCTTGATCAATAAGATAGTCTTGAAAGACGGGCATCTTTCAACATTCTGCGCCACATCCAAGTGAGATTTCAATGCGCTCGGGGTTGCGAATTGCTCAAACCGACCGGAAAACCTGATTCGAAAGTACAATCGAACTGTCTCGGTGGTGCGCCCGCATTATTCTACCAACGTTTTATAGCTGGAATTAGTCGGCTGAAAGTGCGACACGATTTTGCCAAACAACTTCCAAAATTGTCGCGGAGATAGCGACGACCACAACCTTGATCTTAATACGGAAGGTAAATCAAAGTCAGCAAGAATTAGATAGCATCTCGAAGTTGGGTTGTGAATCGAAGCAAGGATACGACGAGCTTAGGACTGAACAGCACTCAAACTGACAGGGACATAATTGACGCAAACAGAGTCCTTGCGAGCATCTTATTCAACGGTCCAACCAAACAACTTCGGAGCTTCAGAACGTTGCGGTCACCACTTCCAAAAAGCAAAACACTGCGGCCTGCTCCAGGACACCGCATGTTCCAGCTGGATTAGCTTCAAGTTTGCAGGGTGAATTCGGGGGAGCAGAACACTACGTCCTCCCCATCGGGCCAGTCTTGCTGCTCCAGATGTTTCCGAGCCCCGTTCTGTTTCGGCGCTCGCACTAGCGGTCTTGAGAAACGGGCCAAGGAAGCCATCAAGAAGCAGCGCAAAACGCCGGAAAGAAAGTACGAAACCCTGAAGGCTGATGGGGGCGGTGGCACCCCTGACCCCGCGACGCTAGCCGACGACCCTGAAGTGGCTTCAGCGTCCGTCGCCTTGGCTCCCGTGCGCGCCTCGGTGGTGTGTGGCCGGCCGCCGCTTCATGCCACCGTCCCGCCGCCAGGGGCCATCCCCATCCCCGCGCCCCCCAGGAGCAACATGAAGGAGCTGCACAAGAGCTGCAGTTCCCCCACCCTCAAGGTGGGCTGCAAGGGAGCCGCTCCGAGATCCACCCCCAAGAGAAAATGCATCCTGAAATTGGATGGATATTCGTATGTCATAGGTAAATAACTTTGCTTGGTCAAGCGCGGGTATTTGTTCTTGGCGGTCAAGCGTGCGTTTAATTGGTGGTCACGCACCTGCAAGTTTTTGATGGTTACGGATCTTGCACATGCATCAATTTGAACTTTGTCAAATATGTCCTTTGTGCATGAATCAGGTTCTGGAAGATGCGCCGCGAAGCCGATTCCCGGCCATCTTGGACCTGAGTCCTCGATATATCATATTCGTTAACTTTTAAACATACAGTATGTAACGACTTAATTTAACACAAAAATCTCCAGAAATTAGGTTTTTTTCTCAATGTTTACCTATCAAGTTGCAAATTGTATCCGTTTGCTTTAAATTACCATTTGGTGGGTCATCTTCTGTCTATTTTCTGTTTATTGTTTAGATCTTTCAGTAGCGCAGTAAGTAGGCCTACCGTGCACCAGATAAATGCATGTTGTCAACAAGTTAGTATTTACTATACAATTTTCTCCATTCAAAAAGTTGCAATAAACTTTAAGCATACTTAGTCAATTTTGCCGGCATCATGTGACTAGTATCATTCAATCCATTGGCAAAAATTTACCCAAATGCATAATGATGTAGTCGATGGTTCGATGAAGCGATCACGTGGCACCGGCTCTTGCATAATTCTGCATAAGGTCCATTGTTCACCATTATTAAACCGTTATGACGGCTATGAAAAAAAAATCAAAATCAGCTCCTGCGATATGAATATTAATTAAGTATCAAGAATTTCATTAAATCGACGATATGAAGCATGCATTTTCATGCCTTTTCAGGGTGTAAGCCAAGCTTAGAAGCATTTTCCTTTCGTAAAAATACATGTAGATTAGAAAATATAATTAAACATTGGAATCTCATACAGAGCAGAAAGTGACTTCAAAATCCTTTATAATTAATTTCTATTTAATTTCATCACTGACTGGAAAAAAAATGGACTTTTCTACTTAGAGACTATAGAAAAAATGGGCTTTTAAATTAAAAATTGACTGCATTTTAATTAAAATTTCCTGTTGCACTGTTGCTTATACAGCATGCATTTACA
>JAQGBX010005056.1:0-14317 GCA_034698745.1 Megaphyllum sjaelandicum | reverse complement strand
TCAAAGCAATCGGTAAAGAACTTTCGGAGATGTGAGCTCAGTAACAATTGCAAATTTACATTTTTATTTATATAGATGAGCACGCACTACTCAAACACGTGACCAGCTGGCCATCACATTCTCGACGCGCCACCTAGCGGTCACCAAGTTTCAGTTATTATGGGGAAGCAGGTGTGATTTGGGTACATTTTCGAAGATCGTGTCGTTTCGACCTAAAGCCGCTTTAAAAGTCGAGCCGTTCAGACCAGATTTACGATTTAAGGACGACAATGATTCGAAAACGGTCGAGATTAAGACATTCTAGACGAATGTTGGTAGAAAGTTTTATAGAAAATAAAAAAGAAACTGAAATTCAAGAGTTGAGCAAAGCAGCTCGTTATGTGAGATAATGGGGTTCAAATCCCATTAAAGATGCTTCGTTTTGAATTTCCTAAAAAATACAAAACCTTCCAATATGTCAGAATGTCAACAATGAGATTTCGATCGATACGTCTATATATTTCTATTCTTTTTTTCTTACTGAGTTTTTGATGAATTCGGGAGTAGGCAATAAGAGGCCTATTTTTTCTTTATACTTTTAATAAAAATGCATGTTAAGTAAGGAAACCCATTAGAAGTGTCACCGACAGCTGCCGTACCTTACATTTTTCTTTCTTCGTGACGAGAAAAAAGAAAAATCCTGAAAAATAAGTGAAAAAAAGAGAACGCGAACGGTATTTTCTAATAACGGAACAAAGAAATTGGAAAAAAGGAACAATGTATGAACGAAAACAAAAAATAACTGAAATCAAATAACATGGAAATCGGAGGATGGATCTACAACGGGGAATGCATTAAAACCCACTACAGAAATGTTATATATGTCAGCCTACCTAGACTAATATTAAACGTATAATGACGATAAATGGCTAGGCATAATTCAACTTATGACAGAAATAACTTGCATATTTTTGTAATTTTTGTGTTCCCTTTACATGGATGCAAACCTTGTTCAAAGATGGTTTTTTCACAAAGCAAACTTAGTTGCTTTCTTTAAACAAATGTCAATATGCAATATTCATGGAAAAATTACATATGACATGATGAAATTGATTCAGAAATCAAAGTTTACAACACATACACTGTAGGCCTACATCAAAATTATCTCCATTTGCTAACGTGTTAATAAGTAATAAAAATTGTTTTTGTTGATAGTAATTTTTTTGAAATCCCAAACATATAAGTAGCCTACACTGTAAAAGTACACAGTAACTTCCTAATTTAAAAAATGAAAATTTGAGGGATTTTAAAATAAAAATGAAGCATACATAATGAGCTTTTTAAAATAAGTAATATTAAGTTACTTCAATTTGCATTACTTAGCAAAAGAAGTATTTTGGTTACTTGGTTAACTATACGCTCATAAACGTAGTCACTAACCATCATAATCATTTAAGAGATGTGCTGCCTTTCGAGCAGTACTATTTTCACCTACGTGACACTGTCCGCACCATTTAGTATAATACGATCAATTAACTTGGCTGGGGAGAGTATGTGGGTATACGAGAGATGCTTTAATACAAGCCCTAGCTAGGAACATCCACAGCTCATTTTTAATAATGTTTCTAAGTTTGAACTCTATACGTCCGTGCATGTACTTTTGCGCTTACTTTCAATACTATCTGACAAGTTGCCTGTAATCAAACCTGACACGTATTAATTTTTGATGAAGTCCCGATGAAAGCTTCGATCGTCTTTCCCTTCACGCACAGTTCTTAAGACTTCTTAAGACATTTTGATCGTCTTCCAGAACTGGATTTCAAACTCCGATTGACACTTTTTCATTATTTTCCGGTTTTATATTTCATCGCGATAACTCCAGCTTGGCAGATACGCAATGGCATGTTAAACCGGGTCAACGTAGGCCACAATCCTAACCAAAAGTTAAGAACAAAAACATCGCTAAATTTTCAAGAAATGTCAAAGTTTGAAAATCCCTCGACGCGATTCGGTAAAAAATAATCCTTTTTATCACCATGCAGTTTGATCATGGTGTCATGATGGAAATGGAGTCTCAATGCAATTTATATAAGAGATCAATGAAATGTTTTTTTTTTCATATCACTTTGAGTTCGATAAATCATAATGGCCAATCTACTGCTACTGCATACATACAGTACATTAATTCCGTGGTTATTCGACAATTACAAAAAATTAATTCAATACTTTTTATTTTGAATTTAGTATTTGAAATTATTAATTTGTTCAAAGAACGAGATGAGCAGGATGATACTTTATTGGAACAATTATTTGGGTCATAGAAATTGAAGCGATCAATTTTCATTAATGTAAAAAAAAGGAATGAAAACTATTAGAAATTTGAAGATATTTTGATAACCCATGCATGAAGCAGAACTTTAAGGGGCGACTTTTTTCGGCCTATTTTCGTGTTTTGAACTTTACTGGCTTCCTACGAATTACATGTTCGTACAAAAGTTCCTGGTGCTGATGATTTATCAGTCATTCGAATAAATTTGGGCAAGTAAAAGATACAAGGTTCCACTTCATTTGTCATGCAATGAAAAGGAATAATATCCAAGTGACGTTTATAAAGCAAAGACCTATACCGTAGCCTACTTTTTCTCTCGAAAAGTTCATCTTTTATTCATGCGAATCTTAATAAGCATCCGAAGATAATATATGCATTCCAGCAAGTAAGTTTTGTCCCCACCCAAGAGAACAAATTTAATTAGTAAGATTTCAAGAAAAGTCGACTCGCTTTGTTACGAACCTGTAGGGACCCCACAAATTTCGTAGATTAGAAAGTTCCTGATTGCAATGGGAATATGGCATTTAAAAAAACGACAATTTGCACTCGATCACCTTTACAGTGTACTGTATATGTTTGAGATATCAAAAAAATTAATAACAGCAAAAACATTTTATATTACTTATTAACAACTGGAAGGTGACCCGTTTCCATGGCGAAAAACGGTGCAGAATAGGGTACCTTCACAACGAGCTTCTTTTTCAGCCGAAAGCGACTGACATGCGCTAGCGCATGCGTTTACAGAAAATCGGTCGCGTCTTGAACGTACCCTAGGCTGAAAAAGTCGTAACCTTTCATCAATATTTTTAACATTATTTTTCAGCAAAAGGTTGCTGATTTTTTATACACAGTATTGGTCAAAAGTGTCGTCACGCGCGATATATGTCTGCTAGAGAGCACGCGCGTTCTATTAGGCTTACTGTTATTCTTTTATGACGAAAATGTAAGTAGGCCTACCAAAAATGCATATACATGTATTCAGTTTAAATTAGTTATATTAATTGCATTGTCCAGTCATTGTGACATGTATGATGTTTCATCCACGCTTTCTGGTTCCTATTTGCATGTCTGCGGTGGTTTTTTTATCATTAGGCTACCTATCATTACTTTTCAGCAAAAAAAACACTTGGCGCATGCAGTGACGCCACCAAGAATGCTGAAAATCATGCTGATATCAGCCCGTTGTGAAGCCCACAACTGGAAAAATAGGCAGCTGAAAAAGGAACTGAAAAAAGCCATCACCGAAAAAGAAGCTCGATATGAAGGTACCCATAAGTGCAACGTTATATTACAATACATTAATTTTGAACAATAGCATCCTGTAATACTTTAACTTCTAAGAATTAATAGTGTTTTTTACTGAAAGATAATGGGCTTCTAAAAATACCAGTAAACTGAAAAAGTTGTCAGCTTAAAGGCTACGCTGCAAATCTATGCTGCAATTAATAAAAAAGTATTAATTGCAGCATAGATACTGATCATGGAAGCGTGCAAGAATATGGGGTAAACTGCATCTTGTTGTGAATCTCTTTCGTACCCAAATTCTGCGTGAAATCGGACGGAATTGTACTGACCTCTCATCATCTTTTCTTTAAAGTAGGCCTTGCAACAGGTGAAGAGCCGGTCAGTGGCGAAGATGTCCAAGTTATCAGTTCTAAAAATTGCAAAATTTTCCATTTAAAAATGTGTTGCTTTTCTGAATATTCAGAGATTTCAATTTTCCACGTAAAAATACATGTAGAAAATAAATTAGTAATAAATGCAGTAACGCATGCATAGTTTCAGATAAGAATTGTAGCGGCAAAGCATATGTACATGTATATACAGTAAAAGTAACACATTATATATTGTACAAAATATGCATTCGTATTATCGTATAGAAATGTCACACCAGCTTTTCTCCACCGAAGACAAAAAAAAAAAACTTACTGGAGAAATGGAGCAAAAAACGTCCTCCTCGGCTGTACATCTGCGATTAAAATCGATATTTAGACACATCGGCCTATGCATGCTTTATTGAAGTTTAGCATGCATGCATCACTGAATCGAAGCTGCTCAGCGGTTATATAACTTTCATCAAGGCCTAGCTGGCTAAAGGATTAACATTACCATTTTCGCATCAAACAAGTCTCCGCCTCGCAAGTAAGTGATAATTTACGTTATTGTATCTCACGGGCATTCGCTACAAGTTTGTATACATGTAGGTGTAGGCATAGCCAATGCAAACTTTATAGCATCATTTCTATAGGTTCTGGTAATCACTCAAAATTATCCATGATTTATTACAAGAATGAAACAAAATTCATATTTGAAAATAAATGGCAACAAATAAATAGGTCTTTTCTCAAAATTTTAATTTTTGAATATAATTGAACGTTATTTTTGCACAATCTATCAGTGATCTTTTAAAATTGAGTTCTCTTTTCTTAATGTTGGGTTCCGGTCGCGGTGGTAACTACCGAATAATTTGGGTTGATGGATTACACCCCCTACCACATGGTATTTATTTACTGATAGTAGGGTACTGAGTTGAATTGAATTGAATTGAACCATCAGAACCCGAAACCTAACGAAAAATAAAGCTAATTCAAATCTTTTCAATATGTCGCTTTGTTTTTATTCAGTTTTGTTTACGTGCGAAAAAATGTAAGGATAAAATATTTTGTTGCTGGTTTTGAAGATGCAATACATCAAATATATTGTCACCTTTTTTAGTACGTAGTAAAAATCAAAAACCAGAAACCAAACGCCATGTATGGTTAAATAAATCCATTACAATGTTACTTCCGTTGTGTTTCTTTTTCTCAGAATGCAAAGGTCTGTATACTGTTGTTTTATCCAGCCAAATATAATATATCTGTACAAAAGTGTACATCTTAAGTGAAAGTAGAATCTTCCAATGATTTCATTGGTCGAAAATCAGTATTAGGAAAATAGGGTATACCGGTACCCCAAAATATTAACAAAACAAAAAAAATAAACGAAAATTCATTCCCCCAATCTTCCTTCAAAAATCATAATTTTTAATTGCTTTGTAAAAATATTATATTATAAATATGAATTAACTGGAATTCGACAGCGTTTGTTTAGCCAAATAGAAAAAAAAAATCAATTTTTAATTTGTTCTTCGTTTAATTCTCACTATAATTTTATAATAGAATTCTGTTGTTGAATTAAGATAGGAAAATGTATTTGAAAATTAAAATTCAACTAATTATTGAAGCTCACATTATTGTATACGATGTCGCTATACGTGCATATAAAAAATTGAAATTAAAATCAATTATGAAAGTTCCATGACAGGGGGCGGAGAAAGGGGATAAACTTGCAAAAACGTAAAATTCGGTTTGAAACAATTATTATTTTTATAAATAGAAATTTTATCCAAAAGATGCGAAATGTTCCACGTTTAGTGTCCACTATTCCTAAAATATTATCAAGCTTATTAATTTTACATATTTTTGAAAACGCAAGTTAACTTGAAGATGATTAGTTACAGATTGGCATTTACACAATCATTAGTTATAGTGTATAGTAAGTGGCGTCATTGCATTCGATTCGTGCAATAAGATATTGGTTTCAAGATAGGCGTATGGTTACATTCTTAAACAACTGTTTAATTCGCATATAAATTATTCTGAAGTTTGTCTTGAATTGACCGCCCTAAAAAGGCACACGCAATACAGAGGGGCCTTTGCATACTAAAATTCCTATAGAGTATTGATACACATGGGCCTCTAGTAGGACTTTTGAAACCGGAATATGCACGAATTATACTCTCTTCAATTCTTGAATTGTTTTATACCATGCCTGAAAAGTTGCTATTTTAATTTTTGTATTTTTTTCTATAGAGATGTATTCACTTAGAAAAAAAACTTCATCCATATGGGTTCTCATTCACATTAAGTTTCTCTACGTGGTGGCTCGATTAATGACCATGCAGTCGCTATTAACAGTTAAAATGCATTCGATAACAAGAGCAATATCTGTATGCACTCATAAAAGTCATTTGATTCCAGAGTAAATAACATCCATATAGTATATTCATTTTGTCTCACTTGAAACAATCGTATACGTGTATCTTAATGTGCAATTCCACACAGGGGGAAAAAAAACAGCGTTTACAGTCGCTTGTAAATTTTAAAAAGATGACTTCATAAGCACTAATACTAGGAATGGAATTGATTAATCAAGACAAAATTCCATATGTTGCAAGCCTTTTTAAAAAATAAAGATTTCAGTTAAAATGAAAAGTTCAATTACGCGTACAACCTCTGGGCTTATAAAAAGAGTAAAAGTTCATTGCCGTTTTCAGTGTCCGCAATGGATTTACCAACAGTTCATCCAATTAATGCGAATAAAAGCCAAGAAATGACAGGAACTGTTGAAATTCCAAGCGACTCTGAATCAGCGATGACCGGCGACGACGCGGCTTGGATCATAACGAACGCCTTCATAATATTTACGATGCAAACTGGTAACTTCGGTCCCTATAAGATTTGATGAATGTATTTGAATGGAAATTGTTACACCTGAAATTTGATTGAATCTCCGCAGGATTCGGACTATTGGAATCTGCTTGCGTTTCCAGAAAGAATGAAGTGAACATCATGGTGAAGAATGTGGTTGACATCGTGTTTGGTGGACTAACTTATTGGATGTTCGGCTACGGCTTGAGTTTTGGCAAGGGCCCTGGCACTAATCCGTTCTGCGGCGTGGGCTCATTCTTTTTGGACAGTACCGAGCCAGGGGAAATTGGCACAGTTTTTGCAACTTTCATCTTTCAGTTATCGTTTGCCACCACGGCAACGACCATCGTCAGTGGAGCCATGGCAGAACGTTGCAATTTCAACGCATATTGCGTATTCAGCTTACTGAATACAATAGTGTATTGCGTACCTGCTGGTTGGTTGTGGGGGACGCACGGATTCCTAAATACAATGGGAGTCATCGATATTGCGGGCTCTGGCGGCGTGCACTTAGTTGGGGGAGTATCGGCCTTCGTTTCGGCAGCCATGTTGGGTCCTAGACATGGGCGGTATGATGAAAATGGAATAAATGCCATGCCAATGGGAAGTCCGACAAATGCCATATTAGGGCTTTTTGTTCTCTGGTAAGCATTATTCTCAGAATTTTGACTTTGCATTTGTTAGCAAACAGGTATCACATGTTGAAACATTACGATGCATAGGTGGGGATGGCTAAGTTTTAATTGCGGAAGCACGTTCGGTGTGACGAACTACAGATGGAAACATGCTGCGAGGTACAGTCATTTTCACTTCTATCGTAACATCCGTACTCAAATTTAGATTGCATTTCAATAAGCTCGCACTTTTCAGATTATAGACATCATACTGTATTGTGATTTCTCCTAGGGCTGCTGCATCAACTATAACAGCATCATTTGGTGGTGGAATTGTTGGGATGTTTTATAGGTATAATTGGATTTTTTTCCTTCTGACTAATAAATTAATAATGAATTGTTATTGAAACAATAAGTGCAACACATTGTAGCCTAAACGTCTGATAACAGCAGTGCTCTCTTTTAAGCTATTTTACAAGAGATGGTAAATGGGACGTTGGATTGCTAATAAACAGCATTTTGTCTTCTCTCGTTGCTGTCACAGGTGAGTACATCTGCTTTTCCGTTCTGTGAATTTGCAATTTCAAGCTTCAATAAAGAAAACAGCCATTTGCACAAAGTTAACTGCCAATGACGTTTGTCGTCATGAGCATGCGCCAATGAAAAAGTAACTAGCACAGCAAAGCATACGTGTTGCTAAGATGTTTGGCTTTTGCATACCCCTAAGCGATGATCATCGCTTAGGGGTCGAGTAACAACGGTGTAATGGCGTGACCTTGATGAAGCAGAAAATCTATAGAATTAAAGTATCTACTGCTTTGAACAACCGATAGTCGATCGCATATGGAACAGGCATGGTATTTCATTTGGATTTTCGAATGTCCACATTGTTATGGTCACATTGCTATACCAATCAATTGAGGGTATCGTGAGGGCATTGCGACCATTGTAGAACAATGCATTGGTAATGAATATAAAACAGCAAATCCTAATTTTGTACATAAATTATTTTGTACATAAATTATTCAAGTCATACGTATGACTTGAATACAGTACCTTTGTACATTACCAGTTTATTTATGTTTTTCAAATGCAATTCGGAATACTTTTTCGAAAATGTAATTCACTTTTCCATAGACATCGGAAATCATAAAAACAATTAAAAAAAAGCTTTTGATCAACGATTATAGAAAAATGCATGAATGTGCCCAGATCAGGAAAAAATTAGTAACATTATACTGAAGGATAAAAATTGAATTGGATGAATTCATTGTCTAATGTTGTGAATCAAATTTTGAATATCATTATAGCCGGCTGTTCTTTGTATCATCCGTGGGAAGGAATTGTCTTGGGCATGATCAGTGCTTTAATAACTTGCATTTTTACACCCTGGATGGATAAGATTAAAGTGGATGATCCTGTTGGCGCTGTGGCAGTGCATGCTGTTGGTGGCCTGTGGGGCATGGCTTCTGTGGGTCTTTTTCCAGACCACGATGGCATTACGAATTTAAACGGTGGACGATCAGGACTGTTTAAAGGAGGAGGATGGCATATGTTGGGAATGCAGTTACTCGCTTGCCTGTGCCTTTCTGTCTGGTCGGCCAGTACCACGTTCGTACTTCTTTATGTGAGTATTCATTTTGAAATAAACGAATTAAGAAATAAAAATGTAATATAAAAGGATTATAAATTGATTTTTTAGGTTATCAATTTAGTAGTTCCCATTCGGATGTCCCTTGAAGACGAAATATTGGGGGCCGATATTGTGGAACATGGTGTATCGATGGATCCGCATTTCCCATATAACATGAATGATGTTCAAGACACTAAAAGAGAGGATTCGGCTTTATCCTCTGCGATTAAGCATTTAACAAAGATTGGAGAAGAAAATGCAAACAAGTTGAAAAGCAAAGTAATAAGATTCGAATCAAAAGCACTCAAAAGATCCAAGCAGAAAAACAATGGCCGTTTAGCACCTATGTATGATGGTGATCATTCCACCCCTAAATTTGCTTGGGTGAACGGGATGCTTGATTAATCAACTAGAATAAAAATGGTTTTCTTATTTATTTGCCTATTCTAATAAATTATGTAAATTATACTTAGTGTGTATTTAAGGAAAACTATGCCATTCAGCCATATTACAAGAAATTGACGGTTTCTATGCAGGTGTTTGTATACTCGGCAGGGGCCCCAGGATAACCTGAAAATGTTTCCATTAAAAGTATTGAAAACGGTTGATAAGTTAAATTTATGAACCAATGTTAAATATGCAGATTACTGTGAAAACTTAAGATTTTATATTTAATAATCGCGAAGTGATAAATGACGTCCATTCCAAACAATGCAAACAGAGTAAAGGTGACCATGATATTATCAACAATGTTTGGTATTCATTGTCGTTTTTTGATGGACGAAATGAGATTATGGTACATAGTTATCGGAATGTTATCAGAGGATTTAAGCAGCATGCTGATCATCAAAAACAGGCTTTCGTTATAATTTAAGAAAACGTACATTTTGTTGGAATCCGCTCAAAGGATGTACATGTATGTGCCCTTAAGTGACCGCTGTAAAGGTAAAGCTCAAATGAAAGGGCAAGAAATTGTGTATTTAATATCCATGCTCAAAAGATTTCATTATGTATGACAATTTGTTTTCATTAATCTTGAATCGAGGCTGTTTTTTTTTTTTCAATATTCACATTATATACTAATTTTGGGACGATAATCTTTTGAATAATCTAAAATTTAAAACAGCAAATCGCAATTTTATGCATGGATTGTTTTGAATTATTCAGTAGGTATCATAACTGGGCTTGAATACACCTTTGTATAGTACCAGTTTGTATTTTTTTTTTTCAAATGCAATAAAGTCGGAATATTTTTTAGAAAATGCACTTCGCTATTCCATTGACATCGAAAATCATAAAAACACGATGAATGTATCGCAGCACCACAGCGATACCTCTTACACGCGCTGAATTTCCTGTGGCTTAAATTTTCTTTTTAATGCGCATTCATGTATGTATGATATTTTCGGTTCGGTGTGGATGGAGTTTTTTACGTGCAGTATGCATCGTGTAACTGAGACAACAGCAATGTGTCGTTTTTCTTTGCGATGCACTGCATTTCCATCAATATGCAATATTTGTTAGCAATCTGGCAAAGTTATACGTAGCGTAAGATTATTTGTATAAACGCCGTATGGATAAGAGGTATAATTTGTACGTCTTATCCAAATTATACAACGATACTCGCTCACCGCCGTTTCCAAGACAACTGTATTTTTATTGCGTGCAAAAACCTGAGCGTCACATCACGTGTTACCATAACGTTCACTCTAGTTGAGCAATTAATTGAAGGCATAGTTCTCGGGCCACGAGTTGATTCCCTATTATTTGATAGCAGGAAGAGATTTGCCGGGGAAATTTCATCAGTGGATTTCTTTACGTTGGTCACCACTTCTTCACGTAATGCAAGTGTCAACAGATTGTGGATTCTCCACGCGTCTACGATCATGCACCTCTCCTGGATGCTCTGGATTTTTTTCATAGCTGCTCGATTATGAATAAAGCAGATTATGCACATCTTACTTCAGCGGGCAATACACCATTCGGGAAACTATGTTCTACATACCATCAGATAAAACAACGTTGGACGGGATCTACAAATTTGCATGATTAGATTAAGAAACGCAGCATTGATGCATGTGAGCCGGACACACATTTATTAGGTAAGTTTGTGTTAATCGCACACTTTATAAAATTTTTTTAAAAATAATTTAATCTTACTTTTCAAAAATATTTTTCATTCCGCGTTGTAAATTTTTCAACTTGGGTATATAAAATCCGCGGAAAATATATAAGTAATCAGGGGTATGCTAAGTTATCATGTAACAATCAGGGGTTTTAGTCGGACTTTTACGCAATAAGGGCCGTTGCGTGCTTGCGAGTCCATGGAAAACGAGCCATAAACCAATACTTTCCCAACTTAAATAAGCTTCTATGTCAACATACTTGGTTGACCAGCAATAAATGCGTAGTTGAAGGGAATGCCATAGAATAAATTTATTACTTATAGGTTATCTGACTAGGTTGTAAGGTTGTAAGGTTGTAAGGACTAAGCTCCATTACGTCCACACTCCATTGAAAATGAAAGTATTAAGTTACATATTTTGATATAAGAGTAAAATCCAAAATTGAAAATAAAATATATGAAGCTTTCGTCTGCGTAAAATTTATTGAAGAACATTTGCTTATAATTAAAAGCATTTCTTGTTTCCCTAATGCGAGAATAATTACACATGTACATGCACTGTATGTACAAATCCTAGAAGGCATGCCTGTAATACATATAGAATCCATTATATAAAATAAGGCTCGTTATTTGACGTTGCCAACCTGCTTGGTCATCCATGGCTAAGTATGAAAATACAGTAGACTATAACGTGCGTTTCTTTTTTTAAAAAAAATATTAAATAAATCCATCTTAAATTCATTCTTTAGAAAATTAAGTATTTAATTTTAAAAGACATGCAAATTCGAAATTTTCTTAAAAGGTCTTAAATGCGCGAGGGCACAAGTCAATTTGTCACGAAATTCACATGACTTTTGGGGTGTACCTGGAAAATTTCGTTTAATTGGTTGACAAGGACAATTATGAAGAACATTAGTCGAAAACACCTAGTTTCGCCGCATTTTTTGTAAATACATTTAAATAGTCTTTTGATTACGTACCTTGAAGAAAAGGACTATTTGGAAAATAGTCGCTTGAATGTTGCCTTTAATCAACGCGCATTTTAAGTTTCGAAGCATTGGATATTAGCAGTAGTATAAACAGTTAAAACTTTTATTAATGTAATAATGTTTTAATTGATGATGCTCAATTCCATCGAAAGATATTCGTGTTTTCAGTACAATATTAAGGAATTGTGGCCAATTGCAACTTGCTAGTTGCTATTTGATGAGCTACGGTTGTCTATCGAAAAAAATATTCCACTATACCTAAGACTTTAATTTCCGTGCCAATAAATTGGAACCGGAAATGAAAATTGGCTTGATAATGAGGCGCCAGTGCACTAGCTCGCTGGCAAACTTATAAGATCTATCGAGCACTGCTGCGTAATTGTATAATCTCGGCTTACATGCCTATATAGTCGACACTCGATCTAGTCGCTGGGCACAGCAACCATACTAAATATCAGCTTAGCATATTTTATTCCGAATATTCTTGGAAAAATTTTAACATTCTATCGTTCTATCTCATCCGACTTTTAGAGAATTCAAACTTGGATCATGGTTGTCTTCCTTAAAAATAGTGACCCAACACATAAATGAACGGAAGAAAAAATATTATAAAAACAATTCAACGTCAAATTGTCGTCAGAGTAATGTTATTGTTATAAGAAAGCATAGGTTTGCGTACCCTTATGGAAAAAATTGTTTGTAAACTAGTGTAAAGTGATCGCAAACTGAAAAACTGATGGTTAACTGGTTGTTAACTGATATTCTGTGGTTTCTGATATCCATGGACACTTATTAGCAAATAAATTGCAACCAGTCAACTGATTGCTAATTGGTTGCAAAGTTGCAATGTGAAAACATAGGCAATCAATTCTTTTTCAAGCATTTTACTGGTTGTCAAATGATGTCTGCTGATTGCAAACTGGATGCTAAAAAACTGATTGCTATTGTTGTCAATTTGCAAACAATTTTTATGAAAGCATTGATTGCAAGCTGGTGTCAAAATAATTGCAATTGAATTACAGGGAAAAATGATCAATGCAGTCAATGTGCACGCAAAATTAACCAAATAAAATGTCGTTATAAATTGTATGGCAATCTCAAATTTAAATCCAGAAACTTAAGTTTAACAGTGTTTGGTTGTAAACTCACCACAGCAATGATCAGTTTGCTTCATTTCTGGTTGCAAATCAACTTCAGCTGTGCTCAGTTTACTTCCAATTTTTTCGTTGTAAACTCATAGCATCTGTAATTAACTTAAAATTTCAAATTATTATTCAAAATATTATTTGCCATAATAAATTACCACATTAAGCCAATAGAAAAAAAACACATTTAGATATGAAGTAAATCTAAAAATTCTCAAAACAAATGCACAATTGGTGTCTTTTACTTTTATTATATTGTAGCATTCGAATACACTGCCAAATTAAAACAAAGTGAAAAGGACAAAAGTTGACAACATAACACTAACTGTTTAAAACGATTAAAATACAACACCTTAACTTGGAAACAATATAAAATAACTATATTGGTCGGTAATCCACGCATCCAGGCCTGCACGCATCTTTAAATTGCTGATGCCTACAATAGAAAAAATATAGTATTTTAATTATATATTTACCACTGGAAAATTTATTTGGAAGTTTGCTGACCTTAGCTCTTTCTTTCCAAATTATTCAATGTTGTTTAAATAATTTTTTCTCTGAGGACATTTTTCCTTTCTTTTCCTTGTTGTTGAAATGCCAGAAGTAAGCAATATAAGGGCATGGATCTCAGCTGCTTATAAGTCTTCTAAAGTACCTGTAATCAACCATACAGCTAGTATATTTACAAATGTATGCTTAAATAAACTACTAAAAATTTATAAAGGAATTGAAAACCTTACCTTATGATTGTATAATTTTACTGCATATTCCGTTCTTTTGTCATCTCGAGGTCCCAAATAAGCCCTTGAAATGGCATTATATTAAACCATTTTTGTGAAATCTATAACGTCATTATGATTTATAATGTTTGATTTCATTTCGAGTAGCCAGTACACCAAAGCAAATTTGTCACTGGGTTATACTGTTTTCTCTCTAGTTAATTGTAGACTTTACCACATCTTCTAAACAGGCCATTGTTGCAGTGGAATACAGATGTAACACATAAATCCAGAAACCTGAGTATAATCCAAACA
>JAQGBX010005055.1:0-14319 GCA_034698745.1 Megaphyllum sjaelandicum | reverse complement strand
GCGCCACATTTTCATGAAACATTGTTGCAAAACAAAGTTTTGCAACAATGTTGCGTTGGTGTGTACGCGCCTTAACTGACTTTAATAATCGATGAGATTAAACGCCAATTTGGTAATGGTTTTGTTGCACATGTAGTTGGGGTTTTTTTTAATGCCACTTTAGCGTTGTTGAATATGTTGAAACAGGCGGCGAATTGTGAACCATATAATTACACTTTATTTACAGATTACTATTAATTATACAAAGATGATAAATGAATTAGACTGGGGCCTCGTGGCCGTTCGAAATAATGACGTCGGAACAAGGGCTATCGCGTGCTGAGCCACGTACGTGTTCGAGAGGTCAAGGACACACGTACGTCGTGACCGGTCGAAGGTCGGGACGAGAAGGTCTAAAAATCCAGGCAACGTCCTTGACATCCAGGTAAGGCTCCACCTGGTGGTCACGCCCGTGACCTATGGCGCTTCCGACCTCCACTGTGGGTCTACCATATTGACCGTCCGTGGTCGCCACAGTACTCCCTTACCAGTGACAACGTCACAGTAGCGACGGTTGTATATGACGTGGCGACCATAACCAGCAGTGATGCTAACGACTCAAACAACGCGGACTCATACTGCCGACCCTGATCCGAGGTGATGCAGGTGGGCGCTCCACAGCGCGAGATCAATCCCTCAACGAACGCCCGGGCCACCGTCTTAACCGTCATGCAGTCCATGGGAAACACCTTCGGCCACCTGGTGAAGCGGTCCACGCAGGTCAGCGCGTATGTGAATCCTCTCGACGACGGTAGTGGCCCAACAATGTCGATGTGGACGTGCTCGAAACAGCGGTCAGGCAGCGGGAAGGATCCTAGGGCTTCGTGCTTGTGCCGCGCGACTTTGGATCGCTGGCATTGGATGTAGCCGCGCGTCCAGGCCGCACAGTCAGCCTTGACCGCCAGCCACACGAATCGGCCGGTGATAAGCTTGGCCGTGGTCCGAGCACCGGGGTGCGATAAACCATGAAGGTTGGCAAACACCCGGGCGCGAGCAACTGACCGAGCAACTTTTGACGCACTCTGCACATCTTAGTTCGCATCTATGAAAGTGGCGTGTGTCTATCATAATTCCCATGTACGTATAATATTTAAAAAATCGAGAGACGAATGTCGACGTTGACATAATAATATTTGTTAATTATAATTCGTACGCCTTCGCCCAGCATCCACTTCCTTAATAAATAAGATTCGTGGGAAATTATCAGGGCCTCTGGCTACGAAACCCAGCATGGGATCGTAACCCATGCTTTCATTGAGGATTTAAGAAAAATTAAAAAAAAACAATATAAAACTAATGAACGGACATTTGAGTTGACCGCCTACACGCGTTCCTACTTCGAAAACTACTCGTGGGCCTGTATGATAAAGTTGCGGGCCATTTTCAGCAGCCGCAAATCTTTTTTTTTTTTTTCATATTCGGTTTTATGTTTTTGCACCCCATGCGTTTTAACCCACTTTTCAATGGCGAATTGTAAATCGATATCGCCCGAAAAGCAAAAGTTTCTGCGGTTTTTTCTCCCGCTTCCCCTCAATCTAAATCAGTTTCTTGGCCTCGTTATAGCGAATTAATAATCTCTAACCCGTTCAATAACAACAACAACATCATCCGCAAAAAGTGCTAAACACATATTATGCCAGCTGTGAGGAACTTGTCAGATTTAGTTGAACAAGTTCGCATAAAACAACTTGAATGATTGTCCGCGTACAAATGTGCGTCTTGTATTTGGAAAATTTCAATATTGTACGTTGTAGCTCTAGCTGATATGTGATCTGAAATCTAAATGGACCCTTTTTGTTGCTCTAGCGCCATCTATGATGTGTTAATGCGCGAATAGGTATATGGCAACGAATTGTTCCTTGCTTATTATTGCACTTAGCTGTGCATTGATGATGGGCAACGTATTTCATGATCGCGCTGCCATCTATTAAGCGTTCTAGACAGCCTCTTGGTTTGCGGGTTTTTCTGCAACCTATACAGGGGCGTTCAATTTTAAGGATTTTCAAAAAAGTGATAATAACGAGCAGAAGAAAATTATGATTTGGATCTTTCTGAAATGTTTATGTAGGATTTTCAGAAATACATGTACGAGCTATGCATTTTCCACATCGACAGTTTTTTTGGCATTTTTTGATCCCCTCCCCCCTCCTTTTGTAGATATCTGTGGAAAATTATTACCCCCTCCCCGCTCTGAGGTGTGGACATTTCAGAAAAAAAAGCGGCATAAAAAGAAAAACGTAACAAGGACAGTGCTATCCTAGGGCTTATGGTGTCCTGTGTAGGATTAATTTCGGCCCCCTTTGATACCAGTTGTTACAATGGCAAAATTTTTTCTGAATGTCTAAAATGTGTGAATTACTTAAAATGTGTTCTGCAATGCCGCTTTCAACTTTAATACTAATGTCCACGTGGGCATTTGGGTCACCTTCCCCTCCCCCTCCTGTCTGTGGACAACTGTGGAAAATATGGACGGAGACCTGCATGGACCCCCTCCCCCTAACTGTCTATGTGCAGGAAATGTACGATACAGTACGAAAGATATGCAAATTAGTTGAATACTGTACATGTGTACAGTATATACTTTTTCTTTTTGTACTTAATGGATTTTACATCCATTGGGTACAACAAAATTCTAGACGGAGTCATACTTTCTAAGTACATGTATTTAGAAGCCATTTAAGCATCACTATTATTGGTTTAAAAAAGGGGGAGTTATCCATACATTTATCTTATTATGTAGAATTCCCAAATTTCACATTTTAACGTGAAAAATGTACTTGTCTGAACTTGTATTTCAAACAACATCTAGTTAGGGAGAAAGTTAACTCCAATAAACTCCTACGTGTAACTAGCAAGGAGAACATCAACACACTTTTCAATCCAAAAGTATTTGTCTTACGTTTTTGTCATTTCGTAAGCTTGTATGAAATGTTATCATTTATAAACATCTTATTAACACTATTGTAATCTCAATTTTTTTATTTTTTATTATCGACATTTCGTTATAGACCGAAATTCGACCCTCATCGTTTTCATTCGCAGCATTTTGATTTTAAAAGAAACAAGAGTTTTTGTACGAACTGAGGTCTTATCTGTGCGCGGATATTGGATCTTCTTGTTGGTACAGAATCTAAACCAAAATAACAACAACAAAAAAATACAGTTCGAGGCTCCAGTTTCCAATTTGATCTTCAGAAACTTTCGAAAACTTTTCGGCCACTTTATTTTGGAGGGACGTGTTTTAAAGTAAGCGTGGTCCGTCCATCACCCTGTTCCTTCCCTCAACTTAGCCCTTGCCCTTTGACCTTCACCCTTTACCTCCCTCGCTCGAAGTTCGAACTTTCCCCCTTTGTCCAACAGACGTTTAGCAGCGTAGTGAGAAAACTAGAGCTGAAAAAAAAAACGACAAGAGGAACGAGCAGAATTTGAGAAACAAGCACAAAAAAAAACTTTTTGGCTCCATCATAAGTTTTTGGGTTTCGAATGTCACCAGGGGGCGCCACCTCCGCCCCGTGACGTCGACGAGCTCCAGTCAGCGCTGGCGCGGCCTCATTCGGATTTAGAGAGGCTAGCCGGGTGGAACGTGTTTCTTACAGAGTGGTCAAGTGGTCAAGCAGTGCCGGTAGTGGTCGAGTGTCGATTATGCCAACGATTAAGTGACATTATGATGATGATGGATTTCGGAATAAACTTGCAGCAGCAACAGCAGCAGCATCATCATGGTCAGCACGTTGGTCAGCAGGGGCAGCCGCTGGTCATCGACGGTTCTGACCTGGGCTACCTGAACTCAGACACTTCGTCTTCCGGCGCATCCTCCGCGTCCGCCTCTCCAGTACCGCCGCTCTACAGTCAGCAGTTGCACCACCAGCATCACTATGGAGGACTGGTCAGCAACGGTGGTCAGTGCGGCGATATGCTCATGTTTCAGAACCACAACAGCAACAACAGTAACAATAGCAACCACCTGAAGAGGTTTACTGTAAGCCATCTGTTGGATTTGGAGGAACTGCCGACGTGCCGACAGAGTTACACCAATGACGGTAGCGCCACTGCAGCCGCCATGCTCTTCAGCGCGGCTGACAGTGGTCATCCACTGCTCATGCACCACCAGGGACGGGAAAATCCTCTGCCGCACCTGCAGCACAAAGACGGTGAGCAGGAAGACAGAGTCCCTGGTGGCGGGTGTGGAGAAAAGTTCCGGAAGCAGCTCCAGGGGGGCGTGGGGCATCCCGAAGAGGAGCAAAGACCCAGCTCGCTGGGGTCACCGGCCGACACGGAGAAGAGCGAAGGTAATAAAACACCAAGCTGTTGATCCGAAACTCAACATAAACCCAGTTTTAGGGATTCTTGGATTAAATCTGATGGGTTTTTTTCCAACCAAATTGCGCTAGATCCTTGCATCTTTCAGAGCATCGGGCCTTCCATAAATTACAAGTCGCAAATGTGGAAGAGGGTTCTAAATGCGAAACATTTACTTTTATGCAAATTATATACAGTTCTTTCTAGAAACAGTAATAATCTTTGCGATTATGGTTGCCTCTAAGATGAACTAAATTTCACTAAAATCTTTAAAAAAAATCGGTTGTGATGTCGTGAAAGCAAGTGGTTAAAAAAACTTAAACATTGGAGCACTTGGAGTAGTAACATTTTTTGTTGTTTATTCGTAAGGGGACGACACGGAGAAATCGTCCTTAACGTCCGGTCCCAACGAAACCACGCAATTTAAAAGTGCAAAGTTTCCCAAGTTTTACCGTATTTAACTGGCCATGGATCTTATGCAGAGTTACGTATGGGGCTGCGTCACGTGATTTTTTTTCAACGAGTCATCAAGTAAAAGAACGTGCCTCCGAGTTATTTTCCCCCATGGAACGCATGACATGTCATGTGATTTATTCATGCTGACGAAATCTGCATAAGACCTATTTGCTTTTTATTTTTCAAAAATATCCACGCTGTGCTTTCAAGTTGCCTATTAGAATGGCACTGTTTAAATTTGATTGTGAAGTTTTATCTTCTTACAAAAAACCATTCCTTGGAAAAATTGTCATTTAAAATCATGTGAAAAGAATATTTTTTGATATACACTGTATTATGAACAGGACTATTCCACCGGTTCCAAAAAGATCCCATATTTGTCATGCACGGGTCGTTTATTAGGACAGTGCATAAAGGAGCCATGGGTAAAGAAAGAGGGCTTGCAGAGGGACCTCCGTCAACATTGGGTCAAAGATACCGTCCATTCTGCCCTTTCACACACATGTCCATTAGTATAGGAATGGTTCGCAAGACAAGACAAGAAACAAAGCCCCAAGGGTCTCAGCCCTTCTAAGGCGGGGATGTTTACTTTATGTAGATAGTTGGAAAAGATGTTATTGGAATTCCAATAACAGGTATTAGAGGTATTTTGTGTAGTTTGATGAAAAAATAAAAATAAAAAGGTACTTACTGCCCTAGGAATGGTTCGCATATCTCGTCGATCCAGTCTCTTATAGGTGGATCGATCTATAGTTCTATACTGATATAAGCTTGGATTGAAAAATTGCAACAATTATTGCTGGACGCATTCAAACTTTAGTACATGTACCGGCCCTATGTATTGGGACATAAAACCATGCAGTATGCCCATGGGACATGGTATTCCCATTGACATCGTTCGAGGTGCGCCATCTATATATTTGGGGATTTGCAAAATACGACCGATTCCAAAAGATAAGATACAATTCTTGGCATTGGACTTCGGATTGAAAAACGAGGAAAAAAATAGTGGACGTCCTTTGTGCACGGCCCCTAAGTGCGCGTATTTTCTTCGCTGGAAAAGTGATGAGGCCATCGACATACAGTATTTTATATCTGGCGATTAGAAACCAGGGTCAACGATTTGCGATTCGCTGTTTTGAGGGCGATCTTAGTTTCTCAGTCCGAAGAGGACGATCATCATGTTATTAATGACGCCGTTCAAGCGTATTTCCAGAAATAAATCGGTGACCCCCAGACGCATACTTGGGGCTGACGAGACGTTCATAGGACACGGGGAAAGTTTTATTTCTCGACTTGAATGCCCTTGAAATTATGATGCCAGCGCTCTTTGTTTATGCTGCGTCACCCTTTCGACGTGTCCACATTTTGAGGAGATGTGCATGGAGATGCTCACAGTTCTGAAACGATCTTGAGGTGGTCTCGTTTTTGAGATGCCCGTAGTTCTGAAATGTCCAAAGTTATGAGATGATCTTCAGGAGTCCACATTTTTGACTCAATCTTGAAATGTACCGGTCGCGCCACGTGCCCAATCGTATATATACGATGGTATTATTAGTATACTAGTACGTACCATCGGAGTGTAAACATTTTTAGAATGCCTCGCGATAACGCGTTTATAATTTCATTTTCAGCTATGAATTAATTGTTGAGTAAGTGTCGTTAGTAAACATGACTGTAATTGTACGGTCCCCACTTCCTGAAGCGGGCCCCTTATTCTGGATATTTGGTGGGATCCCTTGCCTCCCGCTAAGGTTATGACTGTGTTACGATAGCCTACTCTGCTGGGCACCCTCTCCCCTTCTTTAAATTGTGGGGGCCATCATGCCATGGTCTGTTGTCATCCGTACCGTGCAGGTTGTAGCGTGTTCTAAAGCCGCCTGACTCAACCTTAATAACAAACTTAGTTCTGGGACACTTGTCTTTATTCGGTGCGACCCATTGGACCGGAAAAAAGTCCATAAAAGGACAGAGAAATTGACGTCTACATTGTATTTTACCACAGTACTGTGATTTTTTCACCCGAGGTGCTAAAAATTCAAATGGTCAATTCGACCCAGTTGGCCCCAACATGCATATGCGAAGCGATGGTCAGTGATGGTGACCGTGAATGAACAGGAGGTTGACACATGGTCAATCTGTTGTTCCGAACTTTGGCGACAGCAATTGTTTAAATTGGAACCTTGTGCTTGGAAGAAGAGGTCACGCGATGAGCGTCCTCTGACCCAAATTGACCCGCTTAACCCCTTCCAGTATTCCTTTTTCGATTCCCCTCTGACCACTCTCCAGTGTCCGATCTAGTTCATTCCATTGTGCGAATTTGACGCTCGTTCCACTTGTATAGGATCGTCCGTTGACCCCCTTCTGTTTCTCGTCGCCAGCTGGACAGAGTGGCTCCTCGCAGCTTGTCCGATGGCCGGACCTTGGACCCGGGCGCATTGGCCAACCAACATCACGATTTATTATCTCGTTCTTTGATAAACCCGATATTCTTCGCCCTGCGGCGAAAGACGCGGTCGATTTCGTTTAATTGGGACACATTGGCCCGATTATGCAGCTGCCCCATTTATTGCGAAATTGTACGTAAATGATGGCCCAAGATCGAACATGGTCTCCACAAGGGGTGGGAGCTGTAAGGCTCTATCCTGTGGAGCCCGGTATGGCTAGTCAATGTAGCTTTCTTTTAAAAAATAAATAAAAATACAATTAAACCGACTTACTTTATCCTAAATCCAGTAGATCATCATAACCATAGCGGTATAGGTGGGAGGGAGTGGAAGGCCGTCAAAGATCCTGGCCATGGGGCCTGCTTCAGGATGTGGGGGCCATGAGATCGAATGTATATACCGAAAACATCTTCTGAAAGTTGGCGTAAGAAAAATGATTACAATATTCATTTTGCGTTTTGAATAGACAAGGTGAGGCAATCATGCATCACCTGTGAGCCAAGGGGACAAGCTTTCGTTAGGGGTCACTTCTTGCCCTCGTGAGAATATGGACCATATGTTATTGTGGTAACTAAATTGTACTTTAACTTAGGCAAATATCGCTATTAAAGAAAGCGTTTCCTGTTCACGTGGCGTTTTGTGCCTCTAGGGCACAAATAAAAATTGCAGAAAAAAATAATTTCATTTATACGTCATGTTTTATATGTGCTATATTTCTGTAGCTTTGTAATAAAAGGTTTTGATAGGGAGATCTGTTTTTCATGCTTGGATTGGACCCACGTGTCCCTCACGTGTTTCCATTTTCACGACAAAGTGTGATTTTTGAGGCTGTAAATAGGGCTCGAGGGCCCTATTCAATCCCTACTATACATGTATATTTCAATGGGTTTGAATTTCAATTCCCAGTAATGGCACATTTTCTTGAATCGATGCACAAAAAATAAGCATTGAACAATGTAATGTATAAGTTTTAATACAGCCGTTTTCATGTTTCATCTTTTGTTGTACGATGTAGTTTACGGATGTTTCTATACCTCATCGTCACTTTTTTTTTATAAAGTTCAATTACATACATGCACAGTGTAGTTGTTTTGTTAGTGCGAATGTTCCAATTCTGCAGCAAAATGGCTGGAGATTGAAGGAAGGTCCTTGCTAATTAATAGAGATGGAATATTTTCATCATTCTTCTGGTCTTGCTGCGCAACATATTGCGGCCAGATTAGCGCCCCCTCTCCTCAATTTACCATCTCATAGTCCTATCTTATCACGACGCTGCTCGCGTGACCCCTGTCGGTTGACCCTACCGAGTAAATCTTCGCCAAATTGAGTGGGACGCCCCCGTGCGGTCAACCATGTGTTCCTCCTCCCGCTCGCTATCTTTTCCGCCCAGAGTGACCTAATCCTTAAAAAGGTTGCTGTTCGTGCACTTTTCGAACAAGGCTGCCTGTGTGCCGTGCATTTCTCAACCATGAATGCCTTTTCTTGTTGCTTTTCAACGTGTTTTTACAGAGCTTTTATGAGCTTGTAAATGCCGTTTTTATCATCTCCGAAAGGGCTATAAGTATCGGTTATAAAGTGGGTCCTTTCACTAGAGCACTTTAAGTCTAGAAAAATGTCCGTTTGGAAGTTGGTGACAATCTCAATCTCATCCACGTGCGAATGATACCTTAGTGTTTTTTCGCGAATTCTTTATTAACTGTTAAAGATGTATAGGCTACGTACTAACAAAATATGATTTTATGAATAGCAGTATTCAATTGCATTCTGCGTCCATGAAGAAACTACATAGTACGTCAAAGATGAAACATGAAATGGCATTGGACTCGATTTTATTTTCATGGAATTTTATCCTAGTTTTGATTCCTGGACGTTAAATTGGGCAAAGATAAAAATGTTGTTTTCGCTCGTCGCCATATGTGACGTTTGCGAAACATCCTAAATCTAAAAACAATTTCAGGAAAATGCAAGCTTTAATATTTATGAAATTTACCTCTTCAAGGTTCAAAACTTCAGATAATAAATAGTATTTTTCCGTAAATGTTTACTTAAATGTAATAGTGAGTTATGAATTCATTTCATGAAACAAGTTATACGGACTTAAAACTACATAACAACGAATTTGTTGAGAAAACTCCAATTGCTTGATCTCTTAAAGTAGAAATTTTTGAGTATTATTAGAAGAGGTATCTTTAGATGACTTTATAACTGAATTCCTAACATTCCTCGCACATGTCAGTGCACCATCGGGTGTAACACAACAATGACAACGTGATGGAAAGTATTCATAATTCAGTAATTCCCCTTTAATTTCTTTAAATTATATAATCACATTTACCAAATATTTGCCTCCTGTTTGATGTTAATTTTGACAACTCTATATCCTATCTGAAGTTCTGATTGAAAAAAATGAGAAGAAATGCAATAGGTATATGCAATTTTGCCTAAAGATGTTTTTTCTTTATCCTCAGCCTCTCCGAAATACTTTAGATCAGAAGTATTTCGAATTTGTGATTTTTTCCGTATACATAATGAGTTTCTCTAATGTTGTTTTGTACATGAAACATCTTTTGTTTACATTGACCCATCCTAAAGTAAAGGTATCATTTATTTTAGTCAAAGTTTAGGATTTTGGAATTGCGGAGTAAGGATGCTCAACCTGTACTGACAACTTTAGCATATAGAAGGTGTCAAGATGCCTATTACAAATTGAGATGTTTTTCAATGTTGTTGGCCCTATCGGAGACCTCATCCAGTCGCTAAGATATCTCAATTTGACTGCACAAAGCTTTCTTCTACCAAAGCTACATTTTTGGAGTTATATTTTCGGCTATTTGGGTGATCTAGCGCCCCCAGGGACCTCTTCGGATATCAATAACGAGGGGCGCGAAAAGCATTTTTCCGACACGGGTGCCGAAATGCCGGCAGCCCCGCGGAAATTGTTGCGATTTTTCAAGCCTTTTTCCTCCATCCATCCTTCTGTCCCGTCTCCTGGGACCATGGTTTTGTTTTAGTCCCGGTTCCTCTTTGGCTGCGCTTCCCTCAACTGGCGTATATGGCGTTGCACCTGGTCCTCGTCCTGATGAATTGGACGCCTCTGCTTTTGCGCCTCCCCTGAATCAACGGATAAACAAAATAAAACGTTGATGAACAAGCTACAAATTGGCCGAATGTTTAGCTCAAATTGGGAGGGAGTGAAACAGAAGAAGAAAGAAGAAAAAAACTCATGAAAACGATGAAAAAACAAAAACGATACAAATTGCCCCATTAGAGCTTTGAGCGCCGCCACGCTGAGATGACGATAAGCGTAAAATGCTAACCATTTAATGCGTAAGCCCATCCAACAAATAACCCCAAACGACGAAAAAGTAATGGATTTTGGGTTAGCTTTCTGGAGCACACATAGATGGCGCTGTTGTTTACCCTATCAAGTTGTGCATCACGGACGCAAGGGCGTCCATGGGTTTGCTATTGGGTTTGCTAGGGCTAGTTTGGAAATGTTTGAACCAAAACAGAATAATGCAAAAATACTGAAATGTATATACAAAAAATTAGAAAATAAAGTCAATTTCGATTATTATCTTTGAAACAATGAAGTAGCAGGCAACTAAAAATGTTGCCAACCAAAAATGTCTTCACAGGGGCAAACCGTTCATGTATGTATGTATGTATGACTGTATGTTCATAGCAGAGAGTCTACAATGTTATCTACAGAGATGAGATAAATGTTTTAGCTGTTGGAAGGAACTCCGGCATTGGAGCATTATTGGAAAGCATATACACTGTAGTTGATTGAGGCATTTTCCTGGTGGCATGCAGTACCATATTGTTATCTTCTTGTGGTTGAAAAGAATAACAGATTTATTTTACTAAACTATCACTGGTTTGCTTTTGGTCCATTGCTGAGCTACTTTTTTTTTTCTCTTTTCAGAAGATGATGGCTGTGACGGAACTGAAAATAAACGCAGTAAGCGGAAGCCGAGGCGGAACCGCACCACATTTACCAGCGCCCAATTGAACGCCTTGGAACGGGTTTTTGAGAAAACCCACTATCCGGACGCCTTTGTCAGGGAGGACCTGGCCAGGAGGGTCAGTCTCAGCGAAGCCAGAGTTCAGGTACAGTTAATATCTTCAATATTGTACTACAATACATGGTCCTAGAGCACGTGCTCATGATGGCAATTGTGAGAAACTTGGATCTTTCTGAAAATTGAGTTGGGCAATCACGAACGAGATTGAAAGCCGACTTTTATTTTGCTGGTGGCGAACATTGCCTCTTTTTTTTTTAAGATCTGTAGTCGATTTTTTATGGATTACTTGGCGGTTTGTTATTTGATGCAAATTTGAACATACATGTAATTTGATGACGCAGAGCAAACATTTCAACTGCCATTCAATTTGTTGGACGAGTTGGACAAAATCCAATCAGGACAGTGCATCTGTGCATGAGGAAATTCAAAGAAGTTGCAATACATTCGTGATTGGCGGCCATCTTAGGAGGTTCAACGTGATTCAAATGGCGAACGTTGATAGTCAATGCGGGTTAATGTAAATACTAACCGACCGAGTAAGGCTATCTTTTTTTTTTGGAATAAGGCTGGTACTGCAAATTTTTGCCGATATTAGTGGTACTCACACAGAAAATTTACAAATCGTATTTTCGCTGTTGTGAAGTTACGCGTGCAAAAATGACACGCTAATTGGTTTAAAAAAATTCACTCAAGGGGCCATCCATAATTTACAGAGACAGCCAAAGGGGGGGGGGGGTAATATATGAGAAATGTCCAGATGGACACATACATCTCACTTTTGCTAATTGAATTTTTTATTAATTGAAATCTGAAGTGGTTTCTTTGGAAAATGCAATGGACCCAATTTGGGAGGTAGATGAAAAAGTAAACTTTTTGTAGGCTGCTACATGCATTTTAGAGTAGCATACAAAGGTTCATATCAATAAAAACCATCATTTCATTGTTAAACATTAATAAATGTAATATTGTGCACAAAATCAACATGTACGTAATATTTTATGCATGGAAGGGGGAGGGGGGTATGCAGTGTACATGTAAATTCTGGGGGGGGAGGTAACATAATTGTCTACCACTGTCAACCTAGGGGAGGGGGAAGGGGAGTCAACAAGTGGTAAAAATGTGTACATGTATATATGTAAATTATGGACGGCCCAAAAGGCTATCGTTGTTTTTAAACCAATGCGTGCGAGCACAAAGAATGCTTACTTACGCCATGCTTTTTTCATGCTTGATATCAGCTTCTTGTTTCCAGCTGTGTGGTGCACAATGAACGCTATATCAGCGTGATGGTCAGTGTGCTTGGTAGCGAGTCTGCATGCGTTGTGCTAGGTAAAACATTCCATGTAAAACCTTGCGCAGGAGCGCAGTACACATTTTTACGGTCCATATGTGCGTGGCTATACACTTTTGACCAATAGTGATCTGCGTGCCACTCTGTGTCTTAAAAATCTGCTTTCGGAGATGTACGCTTAGCCTGGATCGGCTTAGCTTTCTTTGTGTAATTCGCTCGTCGTGCACCATCATTTAAAACGCATGCCGCATTCTTTTCCCGCTTGGTGGCGCTAGTGTACGCCGAGTGGTAAGCGCCTGAAATAAGCGTTCATTGTGCTCGCACCCAATTACAGTAATGCGCTTCTTTTGCATGCACACGTAAGATCACGATCTACCAAAGTATACGATTCGTAAAGCGTTTATCTTAGTAGTACTAATTAAGACAGACGCTTTACGGTTAGGATTGGTTACCATGTTCCAAATACTGTATTATTAAGTGGAGTATACTGTACGCAGCGGCAGCGCAACTCAATAATTGACTGACTGACTGTTATCAAAAAGTTGTTCTCGCAACTTGATAAACACGCATCCTCGTATTCGCCGTCCTGTAGAGGGTATGAGCAATTTGGTGTTTTATCTCTCGCCTAATTCTCTCGTTTGTATACGCTGCTTAAACCAGAAGTAAAGTTTTTCGATTTCAGTTACGAACAAGAGTTAGCGTCGCCGTCATCCCGAATTAAGCTGAATTTCGTCGAGTGGAAGATGGGAGCTAGGGTCTTCCCCTTCAGTAAAACGCGTTGAAACGTCGTTCATCTTTCATTAAACGCTTCTTAATTCATTTTAACTCCTTGGCCCGAGAAGTTAGCGGCCGCGATTCGGGTCTGTGGATCCTCGAATCGCCAGGAATCTGACACGTCCCGAGTTACGTATACGCTAAGAATTAGCGTGCATGGGGAAGGACTGAGGCAAAGGGTAGAAAACTGAAAAACTCATTCGTGATTCAAGGGAAGCATTGTTTTCGACCTAAGCTTTCAACGCTTTCACGTCCTCGTCGCGCCTAATTGCCCTTTATGCTGAACAGCGCCCCCAAATGGCTTTAAAATATACGTTTCTTGGCTTTGGTTTTTTTTCCTCCACGTGCTGCAAAAATCTGAGGGGCACAATTAAATGCGCCATCCATTCAAAATAATTGATGCATCATCATCTTCATCATCATCACTACCACCAGAGTTCCAAACTGATGGGCATCACCCTCAAGCACTGAAGCGGACTTTCAGGATTGCATCTTTGCCTGGGGCCCCATGCCAGGGTCTCTGGCGGCCACCTACCAACCGCTAAGGTTATGATGTTCTGCTGGATTTAGGATAAAATAAATCAGTCCAATTTTATATTTATTAAAAAAATATGTGGTCCCGCCATGCTCATTATGGGTTACTTCCTTCAGTCCATTTTATTCTCTCGATTTGCGTATAAACTTACTTATAGTGGGAATCCGCACGACACGGGTGTTTTTAAATTAGGTGCGCTGTGACAGAAACTTTACGAATCGTACTTTGGAAGTCGAGAACTTACGTGTGCGAAAGGGATCCATTAATTGTTTTCAAAACAGCGGTAACCTCGAGTGAATCTTCTTGATCCAATCAGCGTGTAGATTTTGCACACGTGACATCACGACTCCAAATTGCGGCGAGTACCCCTATTGGCACAGTATACGAAAATACAAGTAGGGACACTCCATGTTAATTTTGCGCGCAAAAAAAAGCGCATAGCCATCTGTG
>JAQGBX010005054.1:0-14319 GCA_034698745.1 Megaphyllum sjaelandicum | reverse complement strand
CTGCCTGCAATAGTGCCGATTTAACAGACTTATGCCTCACCTTGTAGTTACACCCGGTGTACACTTTTTGGCCCAATAAAATTCGCTATGAATAAAATAGGATTTGTATCTTGGAAAAAATTGGGATATTTGACAATCTACTCCTCATCTTCTAATAGAACTAATTACAAAATAAAACATTTTTCCTTCCTATCATACGTGTAAATGATGTAAATTTACGCAGCTTGGATACTTAAAAGCACAGCAAAGTCGGCACTTTGATGTTTTCATGGCAAAAACAGTGCAGCGCAACCCTGTGGGCGTAGACCAGTGGTTCCCAAAGTGGACGGTACTGCCCCCGGTGGGCGTTGAAGAGAACTAAGGGGGCGTTTGGTGTCCGAGGAAATTCAGGGCGGCGTTGAGGACCAACCGCAAAGAAAAAAGTGGCGAGTGAACCTACTTTTATTACGAAAACTGTGCTTAAAAGTGACAAAGGCCCCTTTTCCTCATTGATGTCTCTGATTAATATTTCGTATATTGTGTCTTGAACTTGAAAATATTATAATTATCGAGCCCAACTTATTCAATTACAAACGTAAAATTTTGCAACTACATGCAATGCAGAAGAATAAACTTTGAGGTTTGGTTGCGGAAACCTTTAATGGACTCTAAATATTTAAATTTAATGTATTGTTGTACGTTATTTTTACTAAATGTATTTCGTCCATAAACATACGATAACTGGTAATACAGTTGTCAGAATGGCGTTGTTCATTGTTTTACTTCAGATAGGGCTCAAAGGGGCGGTGGATCGACTTGGAACGGTTAGGAATAATAGACCCGAAAAAATAAATTGATTATACATGTATAGCGAGAAAGCAAAACAGCGTGTTTATGAATCTACAGCTGCATACAGTTTAAATATAGTTAAGAAATAGCGATGAAAAGAAGATATCGAATTACAAATTTCAATTAAACAAGATATCCCTTTCATGATTTTCATTATCATTGGGCTAAAAATTTAGAATACAGTACCGGTATTTTGAGTCTGAACATAGATTGTCCGCCCTCGTGTCCGCGGGGATCCAACACTGGTCAAAAAACCTTGCATAGTCCGCGGACTATAGGCCTACTCGAGGGATTAGGGTTTACTATAAGGGGTACTCTGATGGAAGCTTTACGAAGCTTACTCTGACAGTCGAAAAGTCGCATGCATCGATACATTAATTGTTTTAAACATTCACTCAAGGTTATCATTGTTTTAAAACTAATAAATGCAAACGTGACTTTAAGGCTGCCAAAATACGATTCGTAAAGCTTCTATCTTAACTTTCTTAAGTAGGCCTATACCCTTATTGCACCTGATTCTGTTTGCAGCATTTTAACAATAACAAATTTATTCACCACTATAGATAAAGTTAAGCAATAAAAACAAACTTTGAAAGCCTGTTTTGTCAACTGTCTTTATTGACCAATTGAAAATGTTTTGCTATCGCGTGACTTAAATTAACCAAATAACGATTATAGCAATATACTTTATCATTGAAGGATATCATTTTACTTTTGAAAACATTTAAACAAAGCTGGCATCAATGGGCCGCTGTTTCTCTTTATGAACATTCTGCAGAATAATCCTCATCAGCTAAGTCGCGAGAAACACAAAGCAATGCAGGTTAATGCTTTTAAGAATAAAAACACCTGTAACAAATCTATACAACTTTTATTTTATCACAGAGATCTTAAATCGATTCTTTGAGCTGCAATAATTTTATAACTCTACTGACTCTATAGCTGAGTGCATCATGCTAAAAGTAGTTACACGCAACAAAATATCAGGCATAAATAGGAAAATTTCCTATTTAGCTTTAATTCTGAATTTTGTTCTAATTGATTCCAATTCTCAAATGGCGACACGATTTGAAAAATCGGGAGGCGAAAGATTAATTGACAATTTGTCGAAAGTTATTCCCAATATTAACGTCATGCAATGTTCGGCTTTCTGCGCACAAAACCAAAGTTGCAAATCTTTTAATTTTGTCAAAGATGGTGGAGAAATTGGTACTTGCGAAATTTCCAATGAAATGAAAAACACCGAGCAAATGGAAAATGTTGTGAGCCACGAAAACTGCGATCACTTCGATAAGGTGCGTATGTTTATTTTTAATATTTTAAAACATGCCGAGTGATGCGTTATTCTAAACATCATGCCATTCGATAATTTTGTAATTTTAGCGCGGACCATGCGATCCAAATCCATGTGAATATGGCGGCATTTGCAAATTGAATAGCTCCGGTATTGCTGAAGATTTTTTCTGCGATTGTCCAAGTCCAATGAAAGGGTTAACGTGTTCAGGTACGTTCTGGTGATAGAATTTAAAAGAATTGAACAGAATATCAACGTCAACACGCGTTGTAAGGCCGCTTTAATCTAAGATCACAAATTAAAACAATTGTCAGCATTTGCTATATTTTTGGCATTAATTCGTTATACTTATTATATTTACAGTTGTGCACTGTCCTGGCGAACTGTGTTACAGGCAAAATAAACTTATAATTTACATAGTAAAGAATGCAAATACAGCGTGGCAAGCGGCCAAAGAAAAGTGCGAAGCCAAGAACCGTTCATTGCTGATGCTTAAGGATAATGAAACTAACACATTTGTTCGCGACATAATGCGGAATACGTACAAGGACGACGTAACATCAAAGCATGCCTATTATATCGGCTTGAAAAAGAGTTTTTTTTCAGGCTTTAAATGGGTGGATGGAACACCTCTGGGAGATTTCACGGCATGGCAAAGAAATCCTGGGTTAGGTGACTGTGTCTGTTTGGCTAATGGCGCCGATTACGATTTTTTTCTTTGGGACCAGGATGGTTGTGATGCATCTGATATAGCTTGGAATTACTTTTATATTTGTGAGCAAAGAATGTAATTAATACTGTAGGGGTGACAGGGGTAATGGGGCCACCCTAAGGGATAATTGCATCTAGCGTGTTAAATAGAAGCATTTTCATGCTGATAACATACAGAAAGCTTCTTTAGCATGTGGCCTTTCAGTTAGATCATTAAAACCCATAAAAGCTTTGTGTATTTACAGAGGAATAATGTTTTTTTTTGCAAAATGCATGTCTTGGCCCCATTACCCATAGCTTCAGGGTAATAAGGCCATATACTTGGTCTCATTACCCAAGAAGAGTGAATGGTAAATTTTACAGTTAAAAATATGCTATACTACACTGTAATATGCCGCTGCAAGTGCATAAAATGTAATTCCAATCAGCGTTTGCAACATTAAAAACTACCAAAGGGCACTAATTGTAACTATACTTAGGCTTTGTTAGTAGCATTGTATACAAGCACTTTATCCATAATCCATATTAACTACACTTTCTCTCTCGCAATTATGAGTTTCAAAATACGCGTGCAATATTATAGCTAATTAATAAATGCACATTAATTAATACATGTATTACGAAAATCCATATCAGGAACGCCTTTCCATTATTACTCTTAGTCTCCCCGCAGGGAGGCACAGGCTTGTCATAAGTATAAGCCAAGAGAAATTCACCGTGTTAACCAATAACGCAATTATGTCCTCCTGCGAGATATCAACCAGTCCAAAAAAGCAACTTGTGACCATCGATCGAGTGGTATGGACTCGTCTTCTGTGTAATTGAAATAAAAACTAAATCTGCACTGCGTTCAGAAATTTGGGATAATCAGGAGTGACAGCATTTCAATCCGCGTTTAAAAATGTTTGTTTCAGGCCATTTTCGATTCACAACATTAAGCTTCTTGCTGATTTTATCTAGCATTTCCTTTAAAACTGGGTTATCGAGCATCGTCTCTATTTCGTATGACCAATTTGCCAATGAAAAGCTGAACGACGATGATCCCATTGACACGATCAGCAACATCAGCGTGGTGAAATGCGCAATGATCTGCTCAAAAAAACAAAATTGTAGATCGTTTAATTTCGCCACTGATGGCAAAGACAAAAGACTGACGACTTGCGAACTTTCTAACAAAGTCAGACAATTAATGCCGACAGCGAACTTTGTAAACGACGACAGGTACAACTATTACCAAGATGTATCGGCGGTAAGAAATTCCTTTCGGCGCTTTTGCAACATTTTCACCTGATAAAGGTGACGCTACGTGTACTGATTCTTCAAGAATTAAATTCTTGTTTCAGATTGGACCATGCGATGGCAATCCTTGCGAATATAACGGAGTATGTCACGTGAACGAAACCGGAAACGATTATACCTGCGATTGTCCCTACCCAATGGGTGGGAAAAACTGTTCAGGTACAGCTGGAATTAAGTTGTCGTGACATACACTGTGTAGGCTCCGAAATGCATGCTACACGTCTGCATGCTTATGCATCATGAGCATCATATTTCGCCGCGAAATTCTCTATGCACGGAGTAGCACGCACGAAATTGCCTCACGTTTTGAGATTTCCTGGATCGACCAACATTTGGAATCTTTAATTTCTAACCTGTTTCAAATCCAACCAGACTCAACATTTCAAACGAGCGGTTAAATTTAGAATAATAGCCTTAAAAATGTCGAACGATCTGGAACATTTTGAGAGATCTTCAAAGGCATGTACATGCACAATGTATATCGACCGTTATGATATACGGTCTATGATACGGTTATGATAACCGCTCTATACCGCACGCACGGACGCATCAGACTTTTTTGTATGGGCGCATGCACACAAGGCTCGGCATTTTCTTTCGGCATTTCATTATATTATAGATAGTCCCGGCAAAGTAGATTAAAAAAATAAAAAATGCACTTGTACAGACATATAGCGGCTACCATCCGCATTTTTGTTCGGTGTCATTAATTTTGCGGAGATCCGATGCGTCCCGGTACGTACGTCCTGTGCATGCGGGGCGTGCCATGCCGGTAGGTGTGCGCCTACCTTTACTGAACGGCACGGAGCGGTCGTCCGTCACTGATTACATTCTAATCAACGAAATAAGAACTTCGCAGTTGTGGGTATAGTGGCAAATGGGGAGGATTGGGGAAATTTGGGTTGAACGAGCCATTCACCGTAAACTTCATGACCATCACCTCCAATGGATAAAGCTGGTACAAGGAGTCTCCGATAGTCAGACTCGACTGAAACGGAAAAAATGATAGACCTAAGAATGAAGTTGGGGGAAGATTCTTCCGTAATTTTCACTCTTATTATCATGAATTTACAGAATTGCAATGCGGAGGAAAGAACTGTTACAGAAAGGATGATCTGATCATTTATATTTACAATAACAACGCATCTTCTTGGGAAGATTCTAAAACCAACTGCGAAAAGAACAATTTGACATTTCTCATGATAAAGGACAACGGGACCAACGATTTCGTTCAAGGTGTTTTGCGAAAAATGTACGCGGAAAAAACAGACGTGAAGCATTGCTATTTCATCGGTCTGTCAAGAACGACTAAAGATGGTCCCTTCAATTGGGTGGACGGAAGTCCACTCGGTGATTTTCACTCATGGGCCAACGGCAATCGCAATGGGAAATGCGTCTGTCTCGCAAACACCGCCGAGTTTGACTTCTTTAATTGGGACATCGATAACTGCTATGCCGAAGACGTGGGATGGATTTACTTTCATATATGTAGCGAACAATTGTGAACCTTATTCGGGCTTTACATTGTCTGGGAAATCGGTAAAATTGCAGTTTTTGGGGGGGGAAAAGCAATAAAGAATAAGTTCATAGAAAAGGAATGATATGGAATACCAAAACGGCTCGTGTTTTCTCCATAAACATCAATTTTGCCTGTTTTGTGTGTTCCACGAACAGCCAGAAGGCATAGAACCCGAATAAGGTAAAGGACTTTCTTGCACCTGGGCGTTGGTCAGCATTTATAACATGACCTCTAAGATCTTAAGCTTAATCAACACATCATGGCAGCAAACAGATATCAGCTGTAACCGTAATTCAAATTGGCTTTTGCTTGCAATGTGAACATTTCGAGTGTATTTTTGCACAAGTTTATAAAATAAAGCACCTTCGTTTAAGACGCATGAGATTCATTCTTTCGCTCTAACTTTGCCTATTAAATGTCTAAATTTAGTTCTAAAAGAAACAAGTTAACATTAGGCGCATGATTGCACTAAGAAAAAGTTTGACAACGGCAGTCTCAAGTAGCCATTTGGGTACACTTTTCTAATCTATATATCAATAAAATCCAATAAGTTTTCGATCAATTTCTATAGTTTAAGCAAACTTTATAAAGCTCTCCGCAATTTGTACTTGTGTACGTGAATTTACAGAAGTGCAGTGTGGAGAAGACATTTGTCATCGAAAGGCCGATCTAGTCATTTATATTTATAACAACATTGGCACTACCTGGACAAATTCAAAAGCCAACTGCGAAAAGAACAACTTGACATTGCTGATGATAAAGGATGAATATACCAACGACTTCGTTCGCGACGTTCTTCTGAAAATGTACGCCGACAAGCTTGCCTTGAAACATTGCTATTTCATCGGTTTGACTAGAACTACTAACTCCAATCCCTTCAATTGGGTTGATGGAAGTCCTCTAGGCGATTTTCATCCATGGGTTGATGACGATACTGAGGGAAATTGCGTCTGTCTCCCGAGCACTAAAGCGTATAACTTTTATTGGGACCTAGATTCATGCAACCAAGAGAACGTTAAATGGAGTTATTATTACATTTGTGGCAGAAATTTTTGATTGCCTTTATCGGACGATGAAAATGCGAATGTTACCTTCCTATAACTTTACACCTGATTACATTTGTATGCACCAGAATGAACGACTGCTGTTACGTTCGCGAATAGTGCGTCAGAAAAGTAGACTATTTTTAACACATGTCCATTCAGCATTTAAAATAAAAAAATAGTCATTATTTTCACGATACACCCTTATGTAGCCTACTGCATTATTACTATAAGGAATGCTACTCAAGATTTAAAATGAAGTTTTACACTTCCGTTTGCATAACCACACTGCCACTACTATTCCGAAAATAAATGCACTATAGCTGCGCACATCTTTTAATTTTATCAAAAGTGCCGCAAAAAATTCCTATGTGCTAACTCTTTAAGCAATAAAGATGAGATGAACAGCTATGGTGTTAGTTTAACGAAATCATTCAAATCAAAAAATAAGAATTACCTGTTCAAGTATCACACAAAAAGTACTAATGATCGACCTTTTGCCATCTATATATATAAAATAGAAAACGACGCCATTTTGGGTATGACGCTAGCCAATCCTGTTACGTGGACTGGCAGAAGTTGTCAGTTTGAGCTTTGCAAGTCCGTACGATTGGCCGTACGTGACACACACCCCCAGGAGCGCGAACTCCGTCGGAAAACAAGGCCATAAATCCTCTCTAATTTGCCGCAAGTCATAAAACTGTCAAACAGGTTTCCCGTACACTCTCCTTACTCTAACTCTCCTGGATGCATGGCGCCATCTTTTGGCGATAAAGGTCAGCTAAATCTAACTCCTGCATCGCATAAAAGGGGTTAAAAAATCGTAACACAATTTTTACCCGAGCAAAGCCGGGTACTACCGCTAGTGCTTTATACAAGTAACGTTACGTTTACCTACCGGAGGGTTATCTCGAAAGTGAAAGCGTTACATTTGGAAAGTATGTAATTCCCAAGTTAAATATCGTATACAGATTAATTTCTGATGATCAAAACAATTCATATAAAAAAATACACAGAAAGTTAAACTCACTAATTGACAAGGCTTTAAAACAACAGGATGTAAAACCAACTTCCCGTCGTCAGAAATTTCAGATTATTGAAGTTGCTCGAATTAATAGTGTCCCTAGCGAAAAACCCTAATTGTTCAATTCAATTCTTTACCATGTGGCAGGGGAAATTATCATACAATTTAAATCAGACTAAGCAGTCTGGTCATGATGGAACCCAGCATCAGAATTTAATTAATTTTCCCGTAATTATCAGGACTTAAGCTTAAACAAGGATGTTGGATGTCGGAATGTTGGCAAACTAAAAACTATAACATACGGTAAGGATTTTAATGAGAAAATTTTCACAAAACATACTCTGCATATCATATTACGATAGTAATTTAATACAAAACAAATCCTGTAGTTTTCGTTTTTAGACGAGTCATATCTTAAGGGGAAACATAAATCTGGAAGTTATAATACTTTTTTTAAAATGAAAGTACAAATTAATTTTTTTTCCTATTCCCAATCGCCTTAGAAACACGGCAGTATCGTCAACTTGAACAAAAAGGTGTCTAAATCTGGGACTAAGGTACTTTTGGTTAGTTTTGCTATTTCACAGACGCCCAAAAATATGATTTAATTATGGTTTGCTAAATTTACCTCTAAGAAATCACTTGACACCATTACCTCAAAATCGTAAAACATACACATAGCCAAGCAGTTTTAGTACAATGTCATCGAATTGAGACCATATATTTAGATCATGTAAAATATTGGCAAAAGGCGTATACTGTTAAACATTGCAGAGCATTTTTTGTCAATATATTGTAAATGGTGGGCTGTTTTTCAATTAGCTCGAATGAAACGCTTTTAAAGTTAGCAGAATTCAATATTGCTTTTTTTAAGTAATGCATGGCGAGTGAAAGTAGGGATATAGGAAAGTTATGTTAAAGGCACATTTAACCTCTACTTTCTCCAATCGCATAAGAGAACAGAATATCATTTTATTCAACGAAAGCTATTCAATAACATGTATCATAAATATAAGTTTTAAAACAATCACGTTACTATCGTGCAGTCATTAAAAAATGTACCGAAGATATGCATAATACTGCACTGGCTAATGATTTAACCTGGAACAACGTGATATACGAGCGTTTCTTTGGAAATGTACAACTCAAATTGTTCGTGCGTTGTCAGGCTATTATGGTAGTTCTCCAAAATAATTTCTCGCATTCAAGTTTCCAAGAAGTTGCAAAAGTTGACCAATTCAAAGTGAAACTTCTCCAATTACAATGAACACGATACATATAGATTATTAAATAGAAAAAAAAAATTCGGTCCCCATGCAAGACGCGTATAATGCCAGTAATGTTTTGCTTTCTGTTTTCGCCACAATACAATGTAATCCGGATAAATTGATTTTCGAGCAAACAAATAGAGCAATAAGCATTCATTGCATACTGCATAATTAAGCTCTGTAAGGAATAACGTTGAACATAGTATCAAGTTACATAATTCAATTAAATGTTATTTCCATTCCTTCAACGTACTGAACTTAGGAGATTGAACAAAAAAAATACCAATCTAATTGGGATTTTATATATATAGTATTTATTAAAGCATGATTGTTTCATTTACTTAAAAAGAAGCACTGCTCAGAACAATTCGTTCATTTGGACGTTGCTACCTACATAAGCGATTCTAAAAAATATATTTGAGCGATATTACAAAATTCCTTCAAGATGTTACATTTCGCGACAACGGTTATGGTTTTAAAATTCGCCTTATTCAACGTCAATTCACAATTGGTGATTTCTTCTGTTCGATATGAAAAATTGGCGGACACAAGAGTAGTGGACACAATGGAAAAGATCATTCCCGAAACCACTATTTTGGATTGCGTGATTTACTGCGCAAAAAATCTACGCTGTAAGTCTATAAACTTTGCTAAAAGAAGAGAAAACATTGGATCATGCGAGATTTCAAGCGTGATGAGATATAGCGTTGAAGACAAGAATACTTTAGAAGACGAACATTATGATCACTATTACATGGTGCGTTTAGATATTTTATTACGTATATTTATGCATTTAAGGCAACTGCATGCATATCTGCGACTAATTTTGTATTCAAATATAAAGCACGAAAAAATGAATATGTCAATATAACCAATTAAAGAGTTTTAAGGTTTGACTCGATTTCTTTTAAACTTATCATGAGAAAATTAGTCTCCAAACAAGTTCAGACTCTAGAAACTGATTTCAATGGTGATCAAAAATGAAAGAAATACATTATTTATTAAAGGCTCATCATCTACTATAATTATCATTAATTTCAGGATGGGCCATGCGTTAATAATCCTTGCAAATATAGTGGTATATGCATTGAGAGAGAAAGCGAGAACGGTTTTACTTGTGACTGCCCAGAACCAATGGGAGGAGAAACATGTTCAGGTAAGATTCCCGTATACGAAAAGACCAGAATGGTGACTCCGCCCACTTTTAGATTTGCAATTACTAACGTGGATATAACGTTATTTTAATTGAAGAAAAACTTCTTTAAAATAACGTTTGATCACAAACTAAAAACGTTAATAGAAAAAGATGTAGTGTATATACACATAAAAATATTGATGAATGGCAATGTTAAACATTGTACTGCATTTTGACGATATTATGCTAATGGTTGGCTGATTTTTTAAATACACTGGAATACATCGGAATTCAATATTCACCAACTCCATTCGCAAAAGGGACATACGTGATACATTTATTCCCCGATGTGGCAGTTTGTAGTAGCCTAGCATATGTGCAATGCAGTGATATGAAAGATTGCCAATAGAATATACTTTTTAAAACTCTCCGTAACTTTGTACTTATTTACAGAAGTGCAGTGTAACGGAAAAATTTGTCACCAAAAAGAACGTCTGGTCATTTATATTTACAACGGTGTAAGTACTACCTGGTCAAATTCGAAAACCAACTGCGAAAAGAACAACATGACATTGCTCATGATAAAGGATGAAGAGACCAACGATTTCGTTCGTGGTGTTCTTCTGAAAATGTACGCCAACTTGAAGCCTACCTTGAAACATTGCTTTTTCATCGGTTTGTCTAGAACTAACGAAAACGATCCCTTAAATTGGGTTGATGGAAGTCAACTAGGCGATTTTCAGCCATGGGCTGATGATGGACCTAGTGGAAAATGCGTCGTTCTCTGCAGCACTTAAGAGTTTAACTTTTATTGGGACATGGATAGCTGCGACCTTGAGAACGCTCAATGGAAATATTTTTATATACGTGGCAGACAATTTTGATTGCGAAATGTCATCTTCACATAATCTTACACCTGACTTAAATTTTTCTGCAATATAGGGCCAAACATAGATAATGCTATTATTATGTGCTCAATTAAGTGTGTCATAAAAGCAATGGTAGGCCTACTACATCTTTTAACAATTTTCCATTTAACATTTCAAAGAAAAAAATAAGTCTCGATCGTTATTTTTATGATGCGCTTTTATATACTACATTATTAATAGCAAGAATGCTATTCAAGTTTTCAAATACACTAGTCATCTACATTTCAAATAATGTTTTTGCATGTCCGTTTAATAGCCATACAGCATTTTCTGTAGCACCTTACAAAAGTGCACATGCATTAGTTTATTTAGCTATTCGCATTACCTGAGGCTAATTCATAAAAGTGGAATACATAATTTACTCTTATCTTGCTCAAAGAAATTCCCCAACAAATTTTTTGCCAGCAGCATGCATCCATCCCTCATTTGGCTATTACAGTTGTATATCAGTTCGTTGGTCGCAACTAGCCCGAAAATAAATGTTTTTTCGTACATCTTTTAATTTTATCAAAAGTGGTGGGGAAATGGGCATTTGCGAAATTACCAAGTCTTAAGTCAAGTATGGAATGTTGTGAAAGAAGAAAACTGCGATTATTTTTATGGTGTGTGCAATGTCAATATCTTAAACCATGATTGACTTTTTTTTAAAATAAGCAATACGAGTTCCCGATTTCTTTTTAGTCCGGACCATGACTCCGGTTTAGACCGGACTTAACGAAATTATTCAGATCCGATAGGTTCATGTGCTAGTAAATACTAATAATACTGCTATAAATACATGTACTAATACTTGTATTGATAAATAAATGGTATGCTAAAAATGACTACTTATAATTAGCCATGCTTTTCACACCCCATCGTTAAGTTTACCAGTCATTCCTGGGTAATTTCAACAGCGGAATTGCAATGTTAAACTTTGTACTGCATTTTGACGATATTGCGTTAATGATTGGCTGATTTTTTAAATACACTGTAGACCGATTAAAATGCTTCTTAAGACGCGACAACGGAAGCCAATATTCACCGACTTCACCTTTCTCCGTTCGCAAAAGAGACATTACACATTACATTTCATTCCCGGCCGACATGGCAGTTTGTAGTAACCTCGCATTTGTGCAATGTAGTGATATGAAAGTCTGCCAATAGTTCGATTATACTTTATAAAACTTGCCATAACTTTATACTTTTGTACGTCAATTTACAGAAGTGCAGTGTAAAGGAGAAATTTGTCACCAAAAAGAACGTCTGGTCATTTATATTTACATGAGTGTCAGTACTACCTGGTCAAATTTGAAAACCAACTTCGAAAAGAACAACATGACATCGCTCATGATAAAGGATGAAGAGACCAACGATTTCGTTCGTGGTGTTCTTCTGAAAATGTACGCCAACAAGCCTACCTTGAAACATTGCTTTTTCATCGGTTTGTCTAAAACTACTGACCCAGGGGAAATGACGAACCAATTGGAAAATGCGTCTGTTTCCCAAACACTGCAGTTTAAATATTATTGGGACATCGATAATTGCAACCTTGAGAACACATACATACATTATATTACGTTCTCAAATAGGGGTGCAGGGTGTTGTCAAAAAGTAACGATAATACATGTTCAAATTATTTTAAATTCAACATTTCAAAGAAAAAATGTTATTCATTATTTTTATGATACTACTTCATAATAAATTATTAATAACAGGAGAACAGTTCAATATTTTACAAGATTTAGCAAATCCGATTGAATAGCCATACATTTTTATCTGTAGCACCTTGCCAAAGTGTATTCATTATTCGCACTATATCTGAATATAAAAAATGGAACGCATTTACTCTCATTTTGTTCAATTTCAAACTACAGAAAACACCGATTACTATATATGCCAGAAGGGGCCGAGCCCCCTTAGCGCATTATCTATATCTTATTAACTACAAGTAGTACTAATGGCAGACTTCCACGGGCAGCAGTAAATTGTTTTATCGAAATCTATGGATCATGCATATGTAATCAATTTTATTTTCTCAAAAGAAATCGTTAAAAAAACGTCAATTAAAATTTATACTGCACGTACTAGTAACTTTGGATAGTCACTTGCGTGGAGATGCAGCTCTTGGCAGACGTTATCAATAAGTAACAGAAGTCGAGGTACAGTAGAACATGTTTTCTTTGAAAGGACCATAAGCTCGCTCTCAATTTTCAAGACTTTTGTAAACAAAATTGAGTCCTTACCTTCATTGGATCGAGTTACTGTACTTAATTCGTAAAGTCAACTGTTTTTGCTTTATTTTAATTAATTACCTAGCACGTACTGTCCCTAGCGTTTTAAATTCAAGTTTTATCACGACCATGCCTTGATTTAGAGAAGCCGATTTGATTGCAGTTTACAGTAGATGCATATCCTTCATGACCTTCTTAGGATACTATTTGCGTCGGACTTCGTACAATAATTTATTTCCTGAAACCACTAAGGGTACGAATTCGCTGGCACTTAAAAGTAAGAAAGTTAATATTTTTGACCACCAGCGCCAATCAGCGCTGGTTGGCGCTAGTGGTCAAAAAAATTTACATGTACTCTAAAATAGCGCATTCGATCGCTCCAATACACCGATGACGTCATGAGGATACGAGATAAAAAAAAAGACATAGTCCGGCTGCACTGGCTATGGCTACTGTGCTATGGCCATGGCACTGCTCTACTCTAGAGTGAGACGATCGAATGCGCTATAAGTGCCAACGAATTCGTACCCGTATACTGTGCTGAAACATTCACAAAGAATGTTAACAGCATAGCACATTCTTAAAATTGTTTAGGGGAGGAATAATTACTAGCTGTGGAATAATGCATATTTTTCTAACATAACAGAAAAACATATTTCAAATAATTCTAATATGAATTTTTTGTACTACTTGTATACTTTTATGGTTTGATCATTTTTGCGACTTTTGAGCTTTTCTAAAATGTTCGCAATTTCAGTAAGTACACTGAAATATAAATGTTATTAGTTTCCTGAACAAGGATAGTTCATGGCCACTTTTAATTGCATTATCTTACCATATTGGCGGGTAAGATTAATGCCTTATGACGAATTTGATTGGGCCAAAAAATCTGCATAGTGCAGGCTACAAGGTGAGGCATAATGGCGAATTCGACTCACCCAAAAAGTGTACGCCCAAGTGCACCAGGTGTAGGCTACAAGGTGAGGCATAAGTCTATTAAATCGGCACTATTGCAGGCAGCAGGCGCAAGAAGACTTTACAGACTTATGCCTCACC